>CANTUR010002168.1:0-24807 GCA_947683625.1 Mallotus nudiflorus
CTTAGAAAATAAGGCAAGAGAAGTAAATAATCAATCAATTTTTAAGATGATTCTAAGACTTAATATATTGATGAACTAAATTAGAACAAAATCATTCCAAATAAAACAGGAGTATAAAAATTAGATCAAAAAGATTGTTTTAAATAATGTAACCTATTATAGTAAGTTAAAAATGCAAAACACATAAAATAAACATATAATTAAAATAGATAAGCCCTCCCCCACACTTAAAATCATAATTGCCCTCAATGTGGCTAAGCAAACATAAGAAAGACAATAAAGAAAAATATAAGTTGAGATAAAAAGAGTTAAGCTATCTAAAATCCAAAAGAAACTATTCTCTATCCTAAATTGATATTAATTTCAAAACTGTTATTCCCAGCAATGGCACAAAAAAATTTGAAGCAGGTCAAATTATATACCCTAGTCTCTAAGATTTAGTATAAGCAAGTAGGGTGTCGAACACTTAGGAATTTGGAGTAAACTTTGCATTAACTAAATAGATACTAAGATGGATATGTAAAGTAATATTAGAATAATAATAATTTATTGAATCTAATAAATAAATCTAAATCACTAACTAACTATTAAAATACTAAAGGAAAGTATAGCAAAATACATGCATGAGAGAATTACGACTCAAAATCAAACAAGAACTTTAAATTATTATTATCATATATCATATTAATTTAAACTTAGTTTATAGACTCCAAAAGCAATTCTCATTGCCAATTAGAGGCATTTCCCTTAGAGTCCACAGGCACCCTCGTGTTGTTGTAGAGATAAAAGAAAACCATAAAGTTCTTTGCCAATTCTTTGATCCCTCAGAGTGGATTTCATGTCTCCAGGTACTGTCCTAACCTTTAAGTCAATTCAATTGCTTTTCCATCAAATATCCCAACTCTTATTATGAATATTTGACTAAAACATCATATATGGTGATCAAGCATACATAACAAAATTAAGTACTTAATTAAAATCAAATCATTTATTTAACAATGCAAAACAAATAATATAATTCATTGAAACTATCATACATTGCAATTCCAACCTCCTAAGCAATTAGTCTTGATACATAATTAATAATAGCATAAACACAATAAAATAATATTCAAACACCAAGAAATTTATTGAAATGAAGGGTTAGAAACACTTATAAATGAATTTTAAGTTTCCAATAATCTCTTTGGATAAGAACTTGATGAATGAAAATGTTTACAAGGAAAATGCCTTTTTGATCTTCCTTCAATATCAACTTTAAGTTCCAACTATGAAATTTTCTCCTAATAATCTTTATTTCTTTCTAATTTATAAATTTATCTATATATCCCCTCTTTAAAGAGGCAAAAATTAAGTACTTATATGTTTTGAAGTTGATAACCATAGGGTAGAAGTCATGACATAAAAAGCTACAATTCTTAGTGAAGGATCATATTGCTTCAACATTAATGGTTACTTTAAGGGAATTTTGGCAATCTAGATGAGTGAATTAGTTCTATGTATCCTCATGAAATTATATCTTTCTGAATTAGATTTCTATAGCCACTTGAATCACTTGAATCTCAATCTTGTAGAGGAAGTTATGGTAAAAAGAGTTCAACATGGTCTAGAGGGTCATGTCTCTTCACACCGTGCTGAGTTGTGAAGGTTGGTACTGACTCATGATAGAGACATCTTATGCTGAGTTGGCACTATGGTGACGACTCATGAAGGGTTTAGGTAAAGGGTGTTGAGTAGTGACAGTCTAAAAACACTCTAAAGCTTCCTTCCTTCATTCCTTTGACCTTGAATGACTTTAATATGTCCATATAACTTTTATAACCTTTAAACAAACTTCAAAAAATCTATAAGTCATTCAAATTCATATAAAATTTTCCAAGAACAATGGAGATCAAAAGCATTTGTAATTATGAATGAAATGCATGAAAACTAAACTAAAAGTGTACTAAATGCAACCTAAATATGCATGAAACATCCTAAAGCTACTATGTTAATTGCAATGTATCATTGTAAATATGGTAATTGTTATTGTAAAGATAAGAGAAAACCAAATAGATATCATACTAATTTTTTTATTCCCCCTAAGATGAATTCCTTGTCTCAAAGTGATATTCAATTCTTAAGTAATTTCAATTACATCCTACAAAATTAACCTAATTTGCATTATGAATTCTTTGATTACAAGTTACATATGATGATCATGCATACAAAACACAATTTTCACTAATTGAAATTAAATCATAAATAATATAAGATAAAAATGTAGTTTTTAAGATTGATTCATCATTGCATTTCTCATACAGAGACTTAAATAAGATATATGATTAAAGAATAATAAGAAAGAAAATATTGAGTGAACAAAATCCTTTACTATTTCTTCTAAAGCTTGCTTTATGTAGAATAATCTTCTCTTGCTTTTTGGCTTTGTCTCTTTTAAGTTTGTCTTCACTAAAAACTAGAAATTTCATAATGATTTCTAAAAAAAACCAAATACTAATAATTTTCATCTCCTTCTTTCAAAACAAGACCAAAGTTATGTATTTATTGGTTTTTTAAGGGTACTCGGCTTCAACAAACCCTTCCAATGCATCGTTTTCTTCTTATATCTTTTCAAAGGGGCACAACAAGCATCTATCATGAGTCAATCAAATGGTGACGACTCATGACTCTTCACTAGGGCTCCAACTTGACTTCACATGCTTCACACTTCATTCTAAACAATACCAAGTCCTTTCCATGCATAATTTGGGCCTAAGAACATATATAAAACACATATAATCAATATAAAAATAGAAGAAGTAAAAATAATACTTGCATAATCAAATAAATACCATAAACAAAACAAAATTAAAAGAAATCAAATTGTAACTCCCTAAAGAACCATACATATTTGCATTATATTAGTACTTCCATTTTCTTCTATATAAAATGGAATTCCCCAACATTCTTAAGGGTCTGGAGGATATTTTTATTGATGTTGATGTTGAGGGTGACTTTACAAAGGCCACTAAAGTTAGGATGTTTGCCATATGGACTAGCACATTTGGTGCTCAGAATTCTCCACCATCTAGGCTTTCTCAAGGAGATTCGATCCCTATTATTTATAGCTTAGAGACTCATGCTTGGGTGCGTCTTCATTGTAAGGTAGGTCCTTGTTTGCCTTTATTTTCTAAAGCTTTTTCATTGGTTGCTTTGCTATTTATTTTATTGTATTAGGTTAATGTAGTTGTAGCTTTGTAGTTCTTACTATAACTACCTATCTAGTCATAGCTTTAATATAAATGTCATGATCGTCTGCTAGTGCTTACTACAATTTTTTTCTTTTTAGCTTTTGTAATGTTTTGCTCCTGTTAAATGATAGAGTGAGATATATATGTTAGTATTTAGTACATGTGCAAATGCTTGAAAGCGTTCCTATTTTTTTGTAGCCTCATAGGTATATTACTATGTTGCCTGGTAGTTTTAATAGAGTCAGAATGTATTATTAGGGTCTCCTAATGTATATGAAGTAGATGATTACCAGGAAGGGCTTTGATGGAGTTAATGATTCATTATCTTACGACTCGTATGCATCAAGTTAGATTACCATGTATGCATCAATAGAGTGGTGTATGGACACGACACATACTTTCCATTTGCCTGTTAGGGAGATGACTATTACACCTTTAGGTTTTATCACTATCACTTGCTTGAGCTTTTATGGAGAGCCTGTTCCTTTCAGTAAGGAGGACTATTCTATTGCTATGGCGAGAAGGTGTCTCATGATGGATTTGCTTGGGGTGGTTACACCTATAAAGTCTAGTTGCTAGTATTTCGCTTGTTACATAGAATTTATTTCTTTTGTGCAGACTCTATACGATGATGGTCTTGTCTCATCAAAGCAACAGGCTTGCAAATTTTTATTTTATTTGCTGAATGTCGTTATCTTCCTGAACCCTTTAGGTACGAGTGATCCACAATTGCTATCTATCTTGAGAGATTTGGATGGCTTACCGGGCTATTGCTAGGGCACTACTACCTTTGCTTATATGTACTCAAGCCATGACACAACATGCTAAGGTGGCTCAAGGATCTATGGATGCTTGTTCTTATTGGACCTAAGTAGGAGTTATGTTGTATATTCTTTTACTTTTAGGCTTGTTATTTCTGACCCTCTATTCTGTTGCTCCTACCGACGTTACTTATGTTCGTGTTCTCTACTTATTCTTGTATGTGTTTCATTTATTTGGTGAGTGGTAGTTGACTTATTTGCTTGCTTTTGTATATTCTTGTCTCCTCTGGTCAATACTGGCATACTATTGTAAAGAGTGAGCAACAGTGCTTTTTAAAGCTTGCTACCACTCAGATGGTATGCCTTCTTTACTTGTTTATTTTATGCACATGTTTTATGTATAAGTGTATGATATGCAATATGTAATATAGGTTGAGCACCATCTTGCTAGTCGAGAATGGGAGCGAGAGCATGCAGCTTATCGTGACCACATCAATGATCTAGAGTCATAACTATCATCCTTTGCAATGAATGATAATGAATCAAGATCATACAAGGGGGATGCTTAAGCAGGATCAATGATTTCTTCTAATGGCATACACAACTAATGTAGTTGTTTAGGAGGTAGGTGTAGGACTTTTGGCCTGTGTTCACTTTATTGTATCATTTTCCCAAGGTTATAGACTATAGATGTTGTGTCTGGGCATTTGTCATGCATGTTGTATGATGCTTATACGATGATGACTACATATGCTTATTATTGTGTATCAAAGATGATGATGCTTGCCATCACTATTGTCTACCTCTGTTCCCTTTTTTGCCTAAGGTGTCTCCTTTTGGAGCTTTTCGCACTTAACTGGGTTTTCTTTTTCTTCCCTTTTTTACCTAGGATGTCTCCCTTTGGAGCTTTTAATGCTTAGTTGTGTTTTATTTTTTCTTTGACAATAATGGCTGATCATGAAGAGAGAGCTCAAAGAGCTCAGAGAGGATGGTAAGAACCATGGTCATGTAATGAAAGAAAATGCAAAGCATGCTTGATGTAATTCATGATGATAAAATGTGTTGGACTTTTCAAAGACATTTTGCATAAATTAGCAATCATTCTCAATTCACTATAATCATTTAAGAAAAGCATAGGGCATTCATAAAAATTTTGAACTTGAGGTTACCCCTATCCTTAACTAGCCTTCTCAGTTTTCTAGTTAAGTATTTTCTATTTTTCCCTAACTTTTGCTTGAGCTGTTGTTTTTAGGTTTTTAGCTCAATAGGATTTTTTATACCTTAGACGTAGTACTTCTTCAGGCAGTCTGTATTGATAGGTTAAGAGAAATCATTGCCCTCAAAATCCATCAACTTGACTAGTTCTTTTGATAAAACATGTTTGACCAGGTACGAGCCTTACAGTTTTATTTGAATTTCCCTATAGGGTCTGGAATGTTCTGCCTTGCTTGCTTTAGCACCCAGTCTCCTACTTTTACACTCTTGTTTTTTGCTCTTCTGTTAAAGGTCTTGGCTAATTGAGCCTGATACAACTATGTGTGGTATAGAGCCTTGAGCCTTTGGCTGTCTGAGAGAGTGAGATTGTTGTGCCTTTATTGAGCCCACTATACTTCTGGTAAATTAGATTCAATTGCTACCCAAAGAGACTTGTTCTTTATTTTGATTGGAAGCACTACTTCTTATCTATACACTAGTAAGAAAGGAGTTGCTCCTATTGAAGTTATGACTATTGTTTTATACCCCCATAAGACATGTGGTAATCTATCTGCCTAATCTTGATTAGTTTGAGTCATTTTTTACAAGATCTTTTTTATGTTCTTATTTGCAGCTTCGATGGTCCTGCTTGTGGTCAGTAAGGAGAAGATTTGTAATGTTCCACCTAATAACTCATTAGTAGTTCTCTAATCCCCTTGGAATTGGACACCATTGTTAAAGATGATGAGATAGGGGATCCCATAATGATAGAACAAACTTCTTTTGATTAACTTAGCCACTTGCATGGCCCCTATTATTCTGAATGATTCTAATTAAACCCATTTTATAAAGTAGTCCACTACCACTAGGATGAACTTGTGTCTGTTTGAGGTCATCGAGTGGATTTCCCTAATTATGTTTAGTCCCCACATTGAGAAGGGCCATGGAGAGTAGATGTAGTGTAGTTTTGTTATGGGAAGGTGACTGACATTCCCATGGATTTGACACTTGTGGCATTTCTTTATGAATTTGATGCAGTCTTCCATTATTGTCATCCATAAAAACCCTTGTATGATTAGCTTTTTAACCAAGATTACTCCATTCATGTGTGGACCATAAACACCCTTGTGTACTTCTTCTATTGCTCTTGCAACCTCAATTTCATCTAGACATCAAAATTTATAAACCATCTGAGGTTCTCCTGTATAACACACCTTGGTGCGATGTGAATTTTAATGCTAGTTATTGAATGACTACTTTATCTCTCTCGTATGCTTGATCAAGATAGGCTCATTCCTTTAAGTATCTCTGAATGTCATAGAACTAGGGTTTTTTAGCTATTTATGTCTTTGCTATTCTATAATTTTTATGACAAGGTTGTCCCGATCTAAGTAGAATCAGAGGCTTCATGGGCATATTGGATGGTCCTTCCTATACTAATGCTAGGAAAGCAATTGCATTTTCTATCTTATTGTAATTCCTATCGAGATGAATGAATATACATTTTTGGAAGGACATGGTAAGTACCCTCAAGTGGTCCATATAAGGCTTTAAGCGCTACTTTTTTATATCCCACTCTTGTATGGCATGGTTGATTACTAGCATGGAATCTCTAAACATTTCAACTTCTGTGACATTTAGGGCTATCAATGCTTGTATTCCAAGTGTGCATGCCTCATATTCTGCTTCATTATTTATGACTTTGAATTTGAGCTTTTTAGCAATTGGTACCACTTCACCTTTTGGAGATTGTAGTATGACACTGACTCCTAGTCCGAATTGATTGACTGCTCTATCAAAGTACATGTGCCATCCTTGAATTTTAATGGTTGAGTTGAGGTCATTTAGGAAGTCCAATTGGATTTCTTCTAAGTCTAGAATGGGGTTGAGAGCTAGAAATTCAACCACTACTCTCTTTTTTACTACCTTTCTAGTCAAATATTGCTCTGTAGTAGTAAGTCCCCCATTATGTTATGAAAGCTATATTTTCTTTGTCAATAATGTCCATTAGGATTTGATTGTACCATGAGAATCTATCCATAAAGGAATACATTGCACATATGGCGGCGCTATCAACCAATATGTCTATGTGAGGTAGTAGGAAATCATCCTTCAAGCAGGCCTTATTTAGGTCCCTATAGTTGACACAGATTCTAACCCTTTAGTCTTTCTTCGGTACTAGCACCACATTTGCTAACCATTCCAGATAGTCTACTACCTCTAGGAATTTTTCCTTGATCTATTTTTTTATGTCCTCTTTCACTAGTTGGGCCTATTGTAGTCTGAGTCTTCTCAATTACAAGATTAACTACTAGTGAGGGCTTCTCAGCTATTTGCTTATCTGCATTCATACTGTTGTTCTGGTCCTAGACAATGATTTCAAGATCATTAGAGTCATACCATATGTCTATCCCCATGACTTGCAGGTTCTGAAGTTGAATAGTATTAACCCTCCCATCTTTATTGTCAAATTCTTCTCCCCATCCTGAAGGTACTATGTCTTCTAAGAGTGTGTGCATAGTAGGGGTGCTATATACTTGACTTTGTAGTCAAACTTCCCAGATGGCTGGCCTAGTAAATCCCATACTTTATAGTTACTACTAAGATTTTTTTTCTACGTCTGAATAGGGGAAATTAATTACTTTACCATTCATAGGGAGAGTTGTATCCCTAACTCTTTTTTGCATCATCAAGTGGGGAAGGAATTTATAAGGGATTTAAATGTATTCTTGTTTGTTTTCATGATACAAACGCAGTGAAAAAATTAAAATTTTATAACGTTCCCAAGCTTGGATCCATGTAATTCGACTACTTGATTAAATCTAGGGTTTCAAGAATCTTACCAAAACACAGAAGAGGCAAGATTTTCTGGAAGCATGAGAGGAGGTTCACACCGGTGACACCTTACCTCCAGCTTTTTGGCTTGGTTATTCGGATCAAGACGTCTCCAAAAGGATGCATCCTCTATAGGTATCCACACGAATAGCCCTTCACAAAATGAATTGGAGTGTGTGTGCTAGCAACCGCCTTGATTGTCTCACAAATCAAGAGCAAAAGAAAAACTCTGTCTTTGTTTTCTAAGAAGAAAGAAAACGAATTTGGAGGCAGGAAAAACAAGTATGTGAAACCCTAGAGAATATAACATATTTATAGACTCCAAATTAGTGTTTCACCTACCAATAACCTTTTGGTAATTTTCCATTTATTATATTCTGATTTTGTTTAAAAACAAATCAAAAATAATATCTTATTTATTTATTTAAAATAACATTTATCTTAAATAAATAAAACACTTTAATTATTTATTTCATTAGAGTTTATTTTGGGCTTATTAAACCCATATTCGTTTTGGGCTTGTTCTAAGTGTGTGACCCTATAAGTTCACATAACATCGGTAGTGGGCCTAAAACTCTATTTAGGCCTATAAGTCATAAGTGGCCTCTAGCAAGACATTATGACTACCCAAGTTATGTGAAGTCAATAATCCGACATAACCTAATTACAATGAATTTTATCGTCGCTTTATCACATAATATCTTAATTGAACATAAGGCATAGAATGTCATCCTTATATAGTTCAATATTATGACTTGATTCCAAGTAGACTGAAAATGATAACTCTTTATCAATGCATTTCAGCATGGACATGCAATTTTCTTCAGTCTATCTCATCAAGGGGCCCATAGATATTTTTCTCATATTAATAAGGGATAAATTCCTTCTAAATCATTGACATTCCTCACATAACTAATTTTATATCCAACAACATTCCAATTTCATCGTCCGGTTAAAGGCAATGTTAGAATGTGTCAAAACATAAAATAGCTATGTAGAAATCCATGATGATTTCAAGGTCAAAGGACCGAAATAAAATTACTGTGATGAGAAATACTTATGACAATAATCTATGTAGTATTCTCATAGTGGGTCAATCTAGTACATGATCTCTCATCATGTACCTATGAGTTGACTTAATATCTCATATTCATGATTAGTAAAACATAACCATCAGTCAACATCATACTAGCCTTAATACTTTAATAATTATATAATGAATAAATGGCTAGGGATAGTGAGAATATAACTCTTATTTTAATCTAAGGGTTTTACTATCAAGTCACATACTTGATGGCCTTAGTAAGAATTAAACATTCATATAATTATCATAAAATCAAATAATAATGAAATACCTCTTTATTAATAAAATAAGAAAGTCAATGCATAATCAAATGATTGACCTAGTGCATATCACTAATAATCTCCCATTTACAATAGGCCTAATCAACATCGTATCAAATACCCATAGACCTAGTATGACTCTCATGTTTAGGCTGTGGAAGAGGCTTAGTCAGTGGATCAGTAACATTATCATTTGTAGGTACTCTGCATATCTTGACGTCTCCTCTCTCAATGATTTCTCGAATGAGATGATAGCACCTGAGTATGTGTTTGGATCTCTGATGTGATCTGGGCTCCTTAACTTGGGCTATAGCTCTATTATTGTCACAACACAAGTTCACTGGATCTTATATACTAGGAATAACACCTAGTCTAGTTATGAACTTTTTAATCCAAGAAGCTTCCTTAGCTGCTTTGGAGGCAGCTATGTACTTAGCTTCTGTTGTAGAATCAACAACAGTGTCTTGCTTGGAACTCCTCCAGCTCACTGTATCCCCATTCAAACCAAACACATATCCTGACTGTGATCGAAAATCATCCTTGTCAGTTTGAAAGTTGGCATCTGTGTAACCATTTACAACTAGCTCATCTTCCTGACCACCATACAGTAAAAATGCATCCTTAGTTCTTCTCAAGTACTTAAGGATATTTTTAACTGCTGTCCAGTGACTTTCACCTAGGTCTGATTGGTATTTGCTCGTTGTGCTTAAGGCATATGAAACATCAGGTTGAGTACACAACATTGCATACATGATAAATCCAATAGCAGAAGCATATGGAATCATACTCATGCGGTCTCGCTCATCTTGTGTCATAGGACACTGAGTCTTGCTGAGACTAATGCCATGTGACATTGGCAAGAATCCCCTCTTGGAATCTTGCATACTAAACCTGTTCAATATCTTATCAATATAAGTGCTTTGACTTAGACCAATAAGCCTTTTAGATCTATCTCTATAGATCTTGATGCCTAATATATATGCAGCTTCACCTAAGACTTTCATTCAGAAACAATTCCCTAACCATGATTTAACATTTTGTAAAATAGGGATATCATTTCCAATGAGTAGTATGTCATCCACATATATCACTAAAAACACAATAGCACTCCCACTAACTTTCTTGTATACACAAGGTTCATCATCATTTTTAATGAACCCAAATTCTTTGACTACTTCATCAAAATGAAGATTCCAACTCTGAGATGCTTACTTTAATCCATAAATGGATCTTCGAAGCTTGCATACCTTTCTAAAATTCTCAGGACTAACAAAACCCTCTGGTTGTGTCATTTACACATCCTCAAGTAAATTCCCATTAAGAAATGTTGTTTTGACATCCATTTTCCATATTTCATAATCATAGTATGCAGCTATAGAAAGGAGAATTCGAATAGATTTTAGAATAGCCACTGGTGAAAATGTTTCATTATAGTCTATATCATGTGTTTGTTTGAAACCTTTTGCAACTAGTCTTGCCTTAAAGGTATGAACATTGCCATCCATGTCAATTTTCTTTTTGAAAACCCATTTGCACCCAATAGTTTTTAAACCATCATTTGAGTTAATCAAGGTCCATATTTGATTATCATACATGGATTGCATTTTAGATCTCATGGCTTCAAGCCATTTCTCAGAGTCAGGACTATTTATGGCCTCCTGATAGGATGTGGGCTCATTTTGATCCACAATTAACACATCATTATCACCGGTTATGAGAAATCCATATCTCATGGGGATTTGACATGTCCTACCAGACCTCCTTGGGCCTTCTAGTACTTGTGCAGGCTCAATAACTTCTTGTTGATTCAACTGTAGTTCCATATCAAGTATAATGCTATTTTATGGGCCTTGAATTTCTTCAAGTTGCACTATGCTCCTACTGGTTCCATTAGAAATAAACTCTCTTTCCAAAAGTACACCATTTTGAGACACAAACACTTTGTTCTCAGATGCATTGTAGAAGTAATATCCATTAGTTTCTTTAGGATATCCCACAAAAAGGCATTTATCAGATTTGCATGATAGTTTATCTGAGATTTGACGCTTAACAAAAGCATCACATCCCTAAATCTTTATAAAAGACAAACTGGGAGTTTTTCCAGTCCATATCTCATATGGTGTCTTTTCAACTGCCTTTGATGGAACTCTATTCAAAATGAATGCAGCAATTTCTAAAGCATATCCCCAAAAAGAGATTGGAAGATCAGATTTACTCATCATAGATCAAACTATATCCAATAGAGTCTGATTTTTGCGTTCAGACACACCATTCCATTGTGGTGTACCTGGAGGAGTCAATTGTGAAACAATCCCACAATGTCTAACATGATCTTTAAATTCTTGGTTTAAATATTCACCACCTCGATCAAATCATAGTATTTTAATATTTTTACGAAGTTGATTTTGTACTTCATTCTTTAAAATTTTGAACTTTTCAAAAGATTCAGATTTATGTTTCATTAGATAAAGATAACCATATCTACTAAAATCATCTGTGAAAGTTATGAAGTATTAAAAACCTCCTCTAGTAGTTGAGCTTAATGGTCCACATACATCAGAATGTATTAGGCCCAATAAGTCATTAGCCCTCTCACTTTGTCCAGTAAAAGGTGTTTTATTCATTTTTCCAAGTAAACAAGATTCACATATATCAAATGATTCATAATCAAATGAATTTAAAAGCCCATTTTGGTGTAGCTTTGAAATGCGTTTCTCATTTATATGGCCTAAACGACAATGCCAGAGATAGGTCAAGTTTAAATCATTAGATTTAGACTTCTTTGTATCAATGTTATAGATTGGCATTTCATTAGTGTCTTAAGCATCTAAAACATAAAGTCCACTAGTGCATGGAGCATATCCATAGAAAATGTTATCCTGATAAATACTGCATTTCTTTATTCTTAATAATAAATTCAAATCCTTTCTTGTCCAAACAAGAAATAGAAATAATATTCCTACGCATAGTAGGTACATAATAACAACTTTCTAAAGATAAAACAAGTCCACTAGGCAAAGGTAACTCATAAGTTCCTACAGCTAAAGTAGCAACTCTTGCTCCATTGCCAACTCGTAGGTTCACTTCACCTCTTGCCAATGATCTACTCCTTTTTAGACCCTGCACATTTGTACAAATGTGAGATCCTGATCCAGTATCTAATACCTAAGAATCAGAAGCAGAAGTAAATAAATTTAATTCTATAACATGAATACCTGAAGAGGTAGTCTTACCACCCTTTTTCTTCTTCTTCAGATCATCCAAATAGAGCTTGCAATTTCTTTTCCAATGGCCTGGCTCATTACAGAAAAAACAAATTCCTTCCTTTGCTTTGGGTTCAGCTTTGGATTTGGGCTTGGGCTTCTGAAAGCCTTTAAAGACCTTATCCTTGCCCTTTCCAACCCTTTTTCATCCCCTTTCCCTTATTGACCATGAGAACATCCTTGGTATTACTCTTGATGTTCTTTTTAGTAGTTTTCAGCATCCCATGCAACTCCGAAACAAACTTCTCCATACTATGCATATTGAAATTCATAATGAAGCTATCATAAGCTTCAGGCAAAGATTGGAGAATAATATCCACAGCCAATTCTTGTTCAATCTTGAGACCAAGCTTGTCCAAGTGATCAAGATGACCCTTCATCTTGAGAACATAAGGACTGATAGAGCCGCCAGTAGTCAGCTTACAGGAAAGCAATGCCCTGATGGTATTGAACCTTTCAATTCTGGCTTTCTCTTGGAACATTTCCTTAAGATGGCCTATCATAGTATAAGCCTCCATTTCCATTAGTTGGTTTTGTAGCTCAGATTTCATACATCCAAGCATGACATAAGTGACATCAGTAGAATCATTGAGATGCTTGGTATAAGCATCCCTTTGTGCTTTAGGAGCATTGGCAGCTGGTTCCTTAGGGATGGGTTGATCAAGGATGTATTCTTTTCTCTCATGCCTAATAACAATTCTTAGGTTTATGTACCAGTAAAAAACGTTAGTCCCATTGAGCTTATCCTTCTCAAGGATCGATTGCAGTGGCATGTTAGGTGTAGTGTTTGAAGTCATTATCTACAACAAATATATGCAAAGTCCATTCAGTATTTTATTAAATATGTATAAGGCATAATAAAAACTCCCACTAAATTTACTCAAATCAATAACCCTCTAAGTTAATTTTACAAATTTTAGTGGGCCAAGATCCATATTTCACCATACTCTAAGTGAGCTTTGGCTCATCGCCTAAAATATGGTTATTTAGGTAAACAACTCTTATCAATTACATCTCATGTAACTCTTGGATGGTATGGGATTTGACATCACATGTCATGGCTAAAAATCCCATCTAATTCCCTAGGTCTAAAACCATTTTGATAACCTAGTTAAGTCAAACCATATCAAACGTTTAGATAGCACCATTATCCAACTTGCCTTCCCCAGATAAATTTATACACCCTACTTTAGTAGGCTCATATATGATAATCTAAGGCTTCATAAGTGTTGAACTTATGGAAGGCATCATAATGACTTAATATCAAATGAGGGTTCATCTTTATTTAATCGTATTTAGTTATTATTATGTTGTATTGCATGGCATCATATGGCATCAAATACATGGCATCATATGGCATCACATGGCATCGCATACATAACAACAAATAAATAAATGTGACATAGCATGGCCCAAATCTAAGTTGATCTTCATAAGCCAATATGAAGATCAATGGTCAAACCTAGGTAATATTACAATTACAAATTGAGCCTCCAACTTGGATCTCCATCTTCTACTATAGATCTCCTTCTTTGGTTCCCACCTTGGTTCTCCATCTTGGGCCTCCAACTTGAATTGCACCATGGGTCTTGATTTACAAAAATTGTTGTAATTTATTATACACTATTCTAATAAAATAAATACAACAAAACAAAAATGACTCGCATGCCATATTTAAAATTACAACCCATAAAAATAAAATCCAATCACATTGGTCTAAGTGCCATGCTATGCACCATGCATAAAACAACAAACATGTATACCATAATAATATATTTAGCTATTAAATCCAATTATTATATTAAAAATAAAATAATGTGACAATTCTTTTGGGTCCTAGGGGCAGTGCCCCTAGTGGGGTTCCAAGGGGCATCGCCCCTTGGCGGGGTCCAAGGGGCAGCGTCCCTAGTGGGGTGCCCCAAGTGGCGGTCCCATTGACTGTCAGCGGGTCTGATGGTAAACACTTTACCTTAGCTCTTCGGTGAGTTGCCTTTCAAATTTCTGAACATTAATGAATTTTGATAATCAAATTACTATAAAATCAATTTGTTCAAAATAGACAAAAACACTCAATTAAAACAGCTACCTTAAAACCCTAATTTGCGTCAAGGAAGAAACTAACCAATTTTCGTAATCATATTACTGAATCAGCTATTGCCTAAAAACATCACTTTCTGTAAACATTTTACAGTTTGAAAAATCCGTTCAAAACAAATAAAAAATAATAGTTTTTTTTAAACAGACGCATCCATTAAGAAAACCCTAATTTTTGTAATCAAAATTACAGCTTGAACGAATCTGTATAAAATAGATTCATTTTGCATAATCTGTTTAACATTTAAACAGATTGCCCTTAACACATAATCTACATAATCACAAAATTTATGTTTCAGATTTAATCAAAAATGATTTTCCTGATTAAAATAGAAAACAATTTTCTTAATTAAAACATGAAACAAATATGATGTTTCAATTAATCATAGTAATCAAAACAGAATACATAACAGATTTAAATCCTTAAGTTATTAGGTTTTTGAAAATAGAATTTCTGTTTCATTAAATCATATTAATAAAACATTATACTTAATTCGTTTTGCATTAAAACATCACACAAAATTCATTTTCATGAAACAACATTCTTAATTCATAAAATCAAAAACTACTTTTAGTTTAATCACATTAAACCATTACAAACATTAATCAAATTAATGTTTAATTCTATTTTCAAACAGAATACTAAGAATTGTCACAAAACAAATCAAAACCCCTTTTGATAGTTTTGAAAACCCTTTTCAAAATGAATCATAAAACCTAACATATATCAAATATACACATAATCAATTAATCGAATTACAAGCAGCTCTAATACTACTGTTGGGTTTCGTGATACAAACATAGCGGAAAAATTAAAATTTTATCACGCTTCTAAGCCTGGATCCATGTAATTCGACTACTTGATTAAATCTAGGGTTTCAAGAATCTTACTAAAATGCAGAAGAGGCAAGATTTTCTCGAAGGAGGAGAGGAGGTTCACACCGGTGATACCTTACCTCTAGCTTTTTGGCTTGGTTGTTTCGATCAAGACGTCTCTAAAAGGATGCATCCTCTATAGGTATCCACACGAACAACCCTTCATAAAACGAATTAGAGTGTGTATGCTAGAAACCTCCTTGATTGTCTCACAAATCAAGAGCAAAAGAAAAACTCTATCTTTGTTTTCTAAGAAGAAAGAAAATGAATTTGGAGGCAGGAAAAACAAGTATGTGAAACCCTAGAGAATATAACATATTTATAGACTCCAAATTAGTGTTTCACCTACCAATGACCTTTTGGTAATTTTCCATTTGTTATATTCTGATTTTGTTTAAAAACAAATCAAAAATAATATCTTATTTATTTATTTAAAATAGCATTTATCTTAAATAAATAAACACTTTAATTATTTATTTCCACAGAGTTTATTTTAGGCTTATTAAACCCATATTCGTTTTGGGCTTGTTCTAAGTGTGTGACCCTGTAGGCTCATATAACATTGGTAGTGGGCCTAAAACTCTATTTAGGCCTATAAGTCATAAGTGGCCTCTAGCAAGACATTATGACTACCCAAGTTATGTGAAGTCAATAATCTGACATAACCTAATTACAATGAATTTTATCATCCCTTTATCACATGATATCTTAATTGAACATAAGGCATAGAATGTCATGCTTATATAGTTCAATATTATGACTTGATTCCAAGTAGACTGAAAATGATAACTCTTTATCAATTCATTTCAGCATGGCCATGCAATTTTCTTCAGTCTATCTCATCAAGGGGCCTATAGATATTTTTCTCATATTAATGAGGGATAAATTCCTGCTGAATCACTCACATTCCTCACATAACTAATTTTATATCCAACAACATTCCAATTTAATTGTCTGGTTAAAGACAACGTTAGAATGTGTCAAAACATAAAATAGCTATGTAGAAATCCATGATGATTTCAAGGTCAAATGACCGAAATAAAATTACTTTGATGAGAAATACTTCTGACAATAATCTATGTAGTATTCTCATAGTGGGTCAATCTAGTACATGATCTCTCATCATGTACCTATGAGTTGACTTAATATCTCATATTCATGATTAGTAAAACAAAACCATCAGTCAACATTATACTAGCCTTAATACTTTAATATTTATATAATGAATAAATGGTTAGGGATAATTAGAATATAACTCTTATTTTAATCTAAGGGTTTTACTATCAAGTCATATACTTGATGGCCTTAGTAAGAATTAACCATTCATATAATTAACATAAAATCAAATAATAATGAAATACCTCTTTATTAATAAAATAAGAAAGTCAATGCATAATCAAATGATTAACCTAGTGCATATCACTAACAATTCTAAGGTAGAAGGGCATTGCTCATCTTCACTATAATCATGAGGCTTAAGAATGGGATTTGAGGGTTGGTACTTTGAGGGCTTATAATGGGTTTTTTGTATTACTTGGGTTGATTGTTCAACCAGGTCTTCTGGTAGATTAAAGGAGATCATGTTGATGGTTGGTGGAGGCATGTTTTCATAGTTTAGGAGAGGATTAGTTTTTATACTAGGTCATTTTGTTAGGTCATCAATTTTTCTAGAGTCAATGATGTATTGGATTGCATTTTTTAGAGTTTTGCATGTATTAGTAGTCTGGGTAGGCATCTGGTGAAATTGACAGAATAACTTTTGGTTAATTTGAGGTGGTGGTAGGATTGGAAGAGGCCTAGGCTTTTATGGCTTTAGGAGGTTCTTTTATTAAAGACTGTGGAATACTTTGGATAGTTAAAGGTTAAAGTTTAAGAATTTTCTTGGTGGTTTGATGACATTGATAGATGGTGAGCTATGAGTGTTAAGTTGGATCATGTTTATTTTTGTAGCTCAGGTGAATGTGTTTTAGATATTTAGTTGGGTATTGCAGTAAAAAGTGTTTCTGGCTTGCTAAGGTTCCTCATCCTCAATTATAATTCCACCCTGATGAAGAGCTATGAAGTCAAGATAATGAGTAGAGATAATCTATTTCCAAAGTGTGGTAGTGCCCCTTTGATTATCAACTCTATTTTTTCATCCTCAAGAGGACTGTTTCTCATCTTGACAGCCTTTCCCCGCCATATTGTGACATAATCAAAGAAAGCTTCACCAGGTTTTTGAATTATGGTCTTAAGGTCCCTTTAAGTGATGTCTAACTAAGTATTATATTCATACTGCTTAATAAACTTCTAAGTCAACAATAGCCAATCATTTTTATTTCATCTTTAAGGTTAAAGAACCATGCCCTTAATCCTTCCTCTAGTGATATGAAGAAGAATTGAACAATATGTGATTATATAAGCTTTGTGACAACCATAAAGCTAGGATATTACCTTAGATGGATCCTTAGATCTCTTGTTTCATCAAACTAGGCAAAGTTTGGTAGCTTAAAATCATCTAAAAATGGATCATCTTTGAACAGTGCTAGGTCAGTGAAGTTTTTAGAGTCATGAGTCCCTTTTTCTTCAAGGGTGAATTCCAACTAAGCCATGTTATTGGCCAATAGTTTGACCTCCCCTTTCGATTCAAGCTTGGTCATGTCAGTAATTTTTACAGCTTTTAGTGCAATACTGAGATCTTAGTAGTAGTCATTGTTATCATCAGCTTGAACTGGAGTGTGGGGAATTCCCTTTGCCTTATCTATCCTTGGGTGAACATATGCAAAGGCTTCATTCAGTGGTGTGCTATTCCCATCTCGGGAACTTTTGGCTTTGATTTGCACTTAGAGGATTTTTAGCTATGGTGCCATCAATGAGCAATTTTTGGAGCCCCTCTTTTATCTTGTCTTTGAATTGCTGACAAGAGGTACCTTATTAGTCACTCCTGTTTGAATGTCATATTCCTGTACATTTATGAGGGTTAGTATAAGAAAAGGGTGAGCATGTATGCACAAAGTGGATGCAAGATCCTATTATGACAAATAATTATTCCTATAAGAAATAGTGGTTAGTATGTGCTATCTACATGTATATAATGTATGCATGATTAAATCTGTTTAGTTTTTCCTGCACAGTGACCAAACTAATCATTTTCTCCATAAGGTCATTCAGTCTCTTTCCTAGGTGAGTATTAAACCTATAGTCATCAAGGGACTATGGTTTTGCTCTAGAAATTAGGATGTTTTGATTTATATTAGTTAGGCCCAAAGGGTAAATTGAGGAATAATATTTAAATGTGCTTAAGGTAATCATATGATGTCAATGTAAGGATCAATTGTCTAGCTTCAAATGATGTCCAGAGCCCATATGTGCTTGTATGTATAGGGCCAAGGTCAATTAAAGGGATTCTAAGTTCTTCCCCCCACATCAATATTCAATATGTTTACTGTGAGTCATAAAAGTATTGTTTGATAGTTTATAGTTTGATTTTGCTGATATAAAGGTCCATAATCTAGTTGGGTTCCTAACCTATCCATTTGATCTGATAAGGATAAATGGATGACATCTCATAAGTTTTGTCATCAAAGGACGTCGTTATTTGTTAATTTGCATAGACTATTAAGCTGGGGTACATGATTCTTATCATTCCTCACACTTTGGGCTCACATAAATTAGATGAGAATCATGTGGTCCTGAGCATAAATTTCCTATGAAAACTGACATCCTAAAGTCATTTGATGATAAACATTAGGAGGGCCATGTCATTTATGAATATTAGGTCAAACAGACAGCGTTAGGGCAAGGACAGCATGCATAGCTTGGTAGAATCCTAGTGGATGTTACTACTGTATTATCTATATTAGCTAAGTCAAGGTGAAAGGCTAAGGGTTCCTTTAGCGAGAATGCCCCCATAAGACTAGGGTTACAGACTACGGTCAGTGAGTCTATCATTCTTTTGATAACTTGGTTGCCCCTTTAAGAACTTGGGTTAAAGACTCTAGTCAAATGAGTCCGACGAATGCACGAGTAAAGACTAAAGGTGATAATACCATATCTTCGTCACCTTGTGACTTGAGTAAAATCTTGGTGGCGACATCATTTAGTATTATCAACGCTTTTAGGGACAAGTGGTGCACGTGTTGTGTGTAGTGCAAATTCAGTGTTAAGGGCTCTATATGATTAAGTACTACATAATGAGAAATAGTCATTTTCAAGTTGATTCCTCTTACTTAGAAGTCCCCAGTAGAGTCGCCACTATGGGTGACTGTTTTGGAATATTTGTTTTGTTTGTTTAGGATGTGCAGTGGGTCTTTCCATTTCCAAAGGACATGGCAACTTTACCAAATAGGGACAAATAATTGGTCTCGATGGGTCAAGACATTTTTGATTTTATGGAGTTGCCACCCAATTTTTAGAAAATTGGGAAAAGAAAGAGACAACATCGGGTCACTTAGTGAGTATTATCCCTAATAAAGATTTTCTGGTTCGAGGGATTACATCTACTTTTTGACTATTTTTCATTTAATAATATTTGATGTAGAGCTACAGCAACACCCTAGTTTCGATAATGATAGCATTCACACAGTGCATCAGATAGTATAAGATAACAAAGTTGAAAATTTAATTACATCACTTTCTTGATAAAATACATATAAAAAAGGAAAGATTACAAAAAAAGTAAATCTAATATGATTGATCTACAAGGATAACATGACCATTTACACAGCTTGCTTAATTTCATGAATAATAGGATGATCATGTATGATTATAGTGATTATTTTTGTTATGATGATGTATGACGATAATATAAAGGATGCACAATGTCATCACTAGACCGAGAGCATGATGAATCTATTTTGGAATATGAACTTTTCACGTTATTAGCATTTACAATATGATTTCATGATTTTAGAAATAGAAAATGTAGAATGATGATATGAAATGAGCATAATAAAGCATATATCATTCACATAACATGCAATTTTGCCAATCTCATCACATAAGCACAACAGTATTCTCAAATGTTGGCGATAGTAAAATAAAATGCAATATGATAAAATAAACGTGTTAAAATAATTGTGTGGTCCTCAGACTCAACTAAGCTTGTGTGAGTTTTAAAGCTTTAACTTTGAGAGATTATTAAGCTTTTCCTCATCGAGAGTTTCAAAATGGTAGTAAAATGATGCTAGATTGTATACCTTTAAAGCATGCTTTAATAAGCATGAGGCTTTTTTTGGTGGAAAAGGGATCTAACAACCTAAGGGAAAGGTTGTGGGAGAGTAAAATCTATCTACAAAGCAGTTTCCAATGCCTTCAATCATATTGATTTTTGAGTGTGTGTGTTTCCACTTGCTCCCCCTCCAAAATGGGGTGTGAATGGGTCTATTTATAGGAAAAAATTGGGTAGAATAGGGTGGTAGGGGTGTGGTCATGCGTGTATAATGAGGATTTTGCTCATGGACATGCCAAGTGCACGTGGTCGCGTATAGTGTGCACGTGGTCACGTGTGTATATTCTTCCACGTGCACTTTGATGCTTTATGCACACTTCCTAGGTTTTTTATGTGATGTGTTGGAGTTTATTTCTAAGGTTTTTGGGCCTTCCAAATGCATTTTTGGAGTTCATTTTGCCTAATTCTACCTCGATTTTAGCACATGATGAAATACGGGGGTTTCGATCTAATGAAATGTGCACTGGCCCAATGAACTAAGTATTCTGAGAGGAGTTGTCTTTAAATAAACCTCTCATTGTTATATTTTTTTGTATTTTACAAGGTCATAGTATAACATAATGGCTCATTGATTAATTTTGCATACTTATAGGGTTGGTTAGGTTTTTTTAAGGTTGCACACTTCAAAGGTGTCATGAACAAGCAAATTCTAGTAATCTTTGGGTTCATTTCATTATTAGACCCTTTTGGGATAGTTAAATTTAAGGTATGACACACATAAATTCATAAAAATAAATATCAGCCAAAAGTTTCTTAAAGTTTTTTATTTCTAAAAACAAAATAAAATGACACCTTCCTAAAAATGGCAATTGTGATATGTGTATGTATGTATATATATTAATTCATAAACACAAAATTGTAAGTCAAAGATTATAAATAAATAGAAAAAATGGAGAAGAAGCTTATTGCATTATTGGTCTTGTGCATTGTGGTAAAAACAACAATGCAATTATTAATGGATGCTTACCAAGGAACCTTAGACTCCCCATGCTTTAAAGATTGTCTGGAAGATTACGTTTGTAGAAAATTAGCAACACAAGCTAATTGTAATGCTCTCTACAATAATTAGTGTTAATAGGCCGATAAGTTATAAATTTATAGTTACATCATTTATATTTCATAGACTAAATTTCAAATAAATGAAATATAATTGAATAATTAACAACTCTAGTCTTAAAAAAATAAAAAAATCATTATTTATAATAGCATATTTTCATTTATTTTTGTGTGCAGTCTTATTAGACGCTTAATTGCCTTGATGATGTGAAGCAAGTAATCCAAAAAAAAAAACAATTGTGGTCAAAGGAGGCAAAAAGTATAGTATATTAAAAAACATATGAATATGTAATAAAATAACCACCCCATTATGTTTGATTTCCTATTTCTTTTTTGTCAATTGTTGATGTATGTTTGGAATCGTTGACTAATTATAAAAGTTATATTTAATTTTAGAAATGAACCATATGAAATGTTGACAAGATAATTATTACACTTAATATTTTGTATTATTCAGAAAAGGAGAAATTATGTCAAAATAAATTTTTTGGCACAGCATTGGGTATTCAAAATGATTAAACTTAAAAATTAAAATTTTAGTAGTACAAAATTATTCTTCTAAATTAAAGAAAAAAATATTTCAAAAAATATATGACTTGTTAATGTCCTCTCTTCCAAATGGAGAAGTAGGTTTTAAGTACATATCTTTCCTTCCACATGAATAATATAATTTAAAGAAAATCATTTTCACTCATGAAGGTAAGTATATCAAACCCCATTGTCCCTCTTAAGACCAAAGAAGGTCAAGCCTTATTGAGGCCATTTTTTTTCACTATATTGTTTGGTTGATATTTTTACAAGCATCACAACTATTGGTTAATAAATTTTTATGAATTGGAGAATATTTTGTATAGCTTATAGCTTTCCCATAAAGCTTTTGCTTTAAGAATTAGTTGCAACTTTTCTTTTCTTCCTTAGCTCCATGTGATGATACAAGAAATTCTATTACAAACTTTCTTGGTAAACATATTGTGTATCTTATCTCTATAGTGAATGAAATTCTATTGTAGATTTGCTTACTAAACACTGTGTTTCAACTTCTTCTCATCTTTGGTGGGATTCTTCCCTTGATTTTTGTCTTGTAGAAATATGTAATGATTATAGTAGGATGGCTAATTGTTAGTTCTCTTAGTTATCTTGAGGCTTTTATGAGGCTTCTGCCAAAAGTGAGTTTGCTTGTATGACTTTTTTTAATTTAATTTTTCTTTCTAAAATATAAAAGTATCATTTAAATGCTAAAAATGTATTAATCTAGTTGAGATGTTTGGGTTCATTTTTTTTATAGGATAATACTTTATTTTGTTTTCCTCAAAATGCTCTTTCAATTCAAATATAAGTTAAAGAGCCTAGAGGCCAATTACTTTTTTGATAGTCTTCTTCCGTAACTTAGGAATTTGGTCAATTTAAGTTAGGTCATTTGAATTACTATCATATTTAAGCCAATAAAAGCTAGAGATGTTATGTATTCTTAGTTTTTTGATACTTCACTATAACTAGTAGATAGGAAACTTAGATGAGGATCTTGCATGATTGAAAAACTTAACAAACTTGTAAGATTTAACTTGTTTCATGTTCATATTTTTAACATAATGGTATTTCATAGATTTTTCATTTTTAAATTTACGACTATGTAAGTGACAATAGCCTTAGTGGCATCATACCCATGTTCATTCAAAGCTAGACTTAGCTCAAAAAGTTGTAAGAACTTTATTTCTTTTCTATAAGGTTATAATTTCACTCTTACATGGATTAGGAGGACATGTCCCTCTTGAAATTTTTCTTTCAAAAATATGTCAAATTCATGAATAAATAAGTACTTTCATGTTACTGTAATTCTTAATTATCATGAATATTTATTCATGATGGCTCTTATTATTTAATAGGAGAATGAGGCCAAAGTTTTTGTTTCCTAATTTGGCCAATGTTTCCATAAAATTGGAAAATTTGTAATGTCTACTACTAAATGTACATGTAAGATAGAGTACTCATGAGAACATGTTATAATCAGTGTTAAAACTGACATGTAGTTTTAATAAGTTCCTAAGAAATACATTTACTTAGGAAAATCCCAAAAAATATATAGAAATAAAAGAATTTGTCATTGTTGTAAATGTAAAAAAATTTAATGTTACATTATGTACTGCATTTGTACAAGTTAAAAATTCAAAAAGTTTTTAATACTATTGCAATTTTAACTTAATTTAAGTATGGTATTAGAATACTTTAAATTCAATTTGATTAGCAATCTTCTGCATTGATGTTACTTTCAACTAATTAGAAGGGAACATTCATTTTAATGTCAACCTACCAAATTTTATATAACATGTTTGACATTATGAACTAAATTTAGTCATTTAAGATGAGAATAGTATTTCAGCCACAATATGGCTTCTTAGCATAGCTTCCTAACTAGCAACAAGCTCATTGGAAAAGTACTTGCAAAACTTCAATCCAATAAAAAAAAAGTGCAAGAACTTTTCTTAAATGTTAACCTATCAAGAAAAAAAATGAAAGCTTACATCCTAACTATTTTATCATTGGTAATTTCCTCAATGTCATTACAACTTATATATTTTTATTCTGAACCATAAATGTGAGTACATATTAGAGCTAATCTTTTAAGAAAAAAAATGGAAGACACATAGAAGGCGTTTGGTTCGTACTAGGGAATCAGAATCAAAATTGGAATCGGAATGGGAAGGAATGGGAAAGGGAATGGAAATTTGAAAATGGTCTTTGGTTTCATTAGGGAATGGTAATGGGAATGAGAATCAAATATCATTTAACTACTAAAATTTCTTTTATGAAAAAATATTTTCATGATCATTTTTTAATATAAAAATTAACATTATAATTATTTTTATATATTAAAAATTAATATTATAATCATGTACTACAAAATATTTATTTATAAAAATATTATTATAATTTTTTTAAAAAAGTAT
>CANTUR010002169.1:0-51182 GCA_947683625.1 Mallotus nudiflorus
CGACCCAATCTCGACGTCCACTCCGCGAGCCTTCCCCTCGATCTTGAACATCTTGTCATCCACCCCTTTTGGCAAAGCCACTTGACTTCCTATATGGCATGCCTATCTCGTCGGCAAGCCTCCTTTGCCATATAGATTGCATCGGCACCAGAGTCGATCATGGCTTCTAAGGTTTGTCCCCGCACCTTAGTCTTGATTAATCATCCGGCCACGATGTTGCTCTCCACCTCTTGGGTTGAATGGAAGGAAGGAGAATTGATGCTAGCAAGCTCCCCCTCGCGTTGCTTCTCCCCCTCCTCCATTCCTTACCAAAGCCGCAAGCTTCCCTCGCTTGGGGCACTCATATGCTCGATGTGGCCCATTGCAAATGACACAAGCAAGTTAGGCTTAGAAGACTCACCCTTGTCCTCCTTGCGCCATGGGTTTGGATGACCCCTCTTTGTCATCCCTCCTCCACTTGCTTCGTCCCTTATATCTTGGGCGGGAGCGCTCTTCGTCATTGTCGGAAGACTCCCCATTGTCTCCCCCACCATTGCTAACGTACTCGACCTTTTGCCTTTGTCCTTTCGGGTCCCTTTTCTTGAACTCTATTAAGGCTCTCGGCAATGGCCATCGCGGGTGGGTAGCAAGGTCTTTGGCATCTCGTCGCTCCAACTCTTGCTTGGCCCAATGGGACAATCCATCGAGGAAGTTGAACAATGCCTCCTTCTCTCCCAAATCAGGTATCTCCCAACATCAACTCAGAGAACTCCTTGACATACTCTCGTATGTACCCCTCCTTATGTTGAAGACGACGAAGCTTGGCCCTCGCTTCATTCTCCGCATCCTTGGGGTAGAATGGGCCTTTAACTCCCTCTTGAAGTCTTCCCATGTGGCAATGGTGCACGTCCCCCTTTTGACATCCTCGCACCTTCTTCTCCACCACACGGTAGCCACATCATTTAAATAGAGAGATACAGACCTCACCTTGGCATTCTCATCCACGATGCCTACGGCCTCAAAGTACCTCTCAAGCTCCATAGGAAGTTGTCGATCTCCCTCGCATTCCTCACCCCCACCATAGGCTTTTGGCTTGGGAGCATCCACTTTATGAGTGGTCGTAGCTTGGACCTCCCCCACCGCTCGCCAATGCGGCCTTTACCAAGCTAAGCTCCATCTCGAGCTTCTCGACCTTCTCCTTGTAAGCTTGCAACATTGCCTTAAGGGTTTTGTCTTCCCTTGACAACTTGTCCACGACCTCATTCAAGGCACCTTGCATCTCCCCTCGAAGCTCCTCCTCATCACCCCCCTTGGACTCGAGCTCCACGATGCGTTGGTCCATGTCTTCGAGCTTGTCCCTCCACTCGGACATGGTGGTCTCTACCTTGACCAACCTTTCCTCCATGGCCGTTAACATGTCACGAGATTTCTCTCGTCCACCCTTCTTCGCACCACCTTGTGCTTGGCTTGTTGCTTGCTCACCTGAACCCGCCATTCTCTTGTGCTAACACTCTAACACACACTCCAAAGAAGGCAACCCAAATCCTCGAACTCAACCAAGAGCTCTGATACCAACTGTCACGTGAGTTTTGTTAAACCCCCAACACTCGCCCACCGTGCGGCCTAGCAATACCTTGTCCAACCCACGCAAGTAATGGCTAGTAAGCCTCCTTACCCCACACTTTTAGGATCGTGCCTTGGCTTTGGAAAAGCTAGCACACCCACTAGCAAAATGTATGCTTAAGAAGAGAAAGGGTAGCACAAGTGTTATGTGTAAACAAACCTTGCTTTACACTATATAAATAAACAAGAATGGCTTACAAGAAAGTATGCTTCCTATGGCTTTACAAGGCTTAGCTCTCTCTTGGCTAGATGGCTCCTAACACTCTCTTTTTCTCTATCTATTTACAAATGAGGGGTGGAGGTATTTATAGGTGAGGATGGGTTACTATTCCCACCTCCTTACTATTCCACCTCCTCATGGGAATATTCTAGAACCTTCCCATGTCACACTTATGGAAGCTTCCCTTCCTCTCCTCCCATGGAGAGTTCTAGACACCCCAAGTCTAGATACTTTCCATAACCTTCCCATGCAACCCTCATGGACTCTCTACACTCTTCCATAACATGCTAGAGTACTCCACACAACTCTAGCTTATTCTAGCCTATTCTAGAATATTCTATAGTATACCTATATACTATAGTTAAGCTTGGGAGAATGCATGCCTTCCAAACCACCCACCTCGGTGTCAAAACTCCTTAGGCATATTTCCCGTGACACTCGGCCGAGAGTCCTGGCATGCCTCGGCGCGCATGGCCGAGCCTTGGCAGGCCCTCGGCCGAGATTCCTGGCATGCCTCGGCGCGCATGGCCGAGCCTTGGCAGGCCCACGGCCGAGATTCCTGGCATGCCTCGGCTCGCATGGCCGAGGCTTCGCAGGCTCTCGGCCGAGAGTCCTGGCATGGCCGAGGCTTGGCGGGCCCTCGGCCGAGAGTCCTGGCATGCCTCGGCGCGCATGGGCCGAGGCCTCGGCAGGCCCCTCGGCCGAGAGTCCTGGCATGCCTCGGCGCGCATGGCCGAGCCTCGGCAAACACACTTCAAAAAATAGGCACAAAACACATCCACAACCCCTCGGTCGGGACTCCAAACTATAGTCTACCGATCGGGGGTTCACAATCACAGAATAATATAAAAATACCAAAAATGCCCTTATATCACAGAAATACATTTTATAAGTAGAAATTATGTAATTAGCCTTAAAACACAGTAAAAAACCGATAAAAACTCATTTTATTTAGTAAAATCGTATATTATATATATAATTGAAAATAATTCACGAAAAATAGTTTTAATTAGTTAAAAATACTAAATAATTTGTAAAAATCATTTTTATACCTTAAATAATTATTAAAACCAATTAAATTACATTTTTAGTCAATTTAGGGTAAAATGTACCAAAATACCCCTATATGTAGAATTATATTAAAATTACTCCAAAAATTCACCAAAAATAGTATAATTATCCAAAATTAATTTTCTCAATATATTTATCAATAATATAAATAATTAAACTCAATTAACCAATTAATTTCAATTAAAAACACAATTAACCCTATTTTCCAAAAATTACATTAACTAATTAAATTCAAAATAAAT
This sequence comes from Mallotus nudiflorus, assembly GCA_947683625.1. Taxonomy (NCBI): domain Eukaryota; kingdom Viridiplantae; phylum Streptophyta; class Magnoliopsida; order Malpighiales; family Euphorbiaceae; genus Mallotus; species Mallotus nudiflorus. Next base: position 3,136 of record CANTUR010002169.1, read on the forward strand.
ACATAGAAATTCATAAAAATTCCAAATAAATTTCCATAATTCATTTCAAAACCTATAATTATCATAAACACAATTTCATAATTTTATTTAATTAATTTTCGAAAATTAGGATAATAATATTAAAATATTCAAAAATACCCAAAAATCAAAATAATCTCCAAAAATTCTAAAAAAATTTACACATGTAGATTAAGGCTACTAGAATCAACATTTGTTAAGGGAATTTTCATTAATCAATCATTTGAAGCTAAAAAAAAATCAAAAATCCTAAGATGGCCGAATTGAATAATTGAGAAAAACCTTACCAAATCAAGTTTTAAGCTTAAAAAAATCTTGGAATCATCTTCTATGGAGGCTAGGGAGTCCCAACGACACTGGAATGAAGGAATTTGGTGGCCGGAATCGTGAGGTGTGAAGAAAAATGGAACTTTCGGTTTTTCCAGCGATGACAGAGGCAAACGGCACCGGGAGAAGAGAACGAAAGGTGGCGGAGCTGCTGGCTAGGAAGGGCGGAGCTGCTGGCGGCACACCGATGGCCTGAGAACGAAGTTAGCAGGCGGTGAGGGGGAGAAGGAGATGATCGGGAAGAGGAAGAAAGAGGGAGGGGCTGAAATGGTATTTTCCAAAATTTTGATTTTTTTTAACATATTATATGTATATATATTCTACTTTACACTATATATTAAAATAATATAAAAATCACACACATTAATATACACCACACACATATAATTTAATATTTTAATAATTTAATAATTTAATACACCTAAAAATAAATTAAATAATATTAAAACTAATTAATAAATAATAAATATTAGGGTAATTAGTTAAGCCCTAATTAATTAAATAAATACACATATATACGTTATTTAGTATTTTAAAAATATATATGAGTTCATGCAAGTCCGGAAATCTATTTAATATAATTAATAATAAATAATTTACGTGAAAATTTCCCCGAAAATAGTATTCTCGGAAAAATTTTTACGTAAAGCACTTAAAATAATATACAATAATTAAAATAAGGTTTTAAATACATATTAACTCGTAAAAAATATCATAATTATACAGAAATATTAACATTGCATATCCCGATGAAATATTAAAATGTTTAAAAAAAATACGGGATATTACATTAGTGGGCAAGCACTAGGACCGAGTACATACCGGTACGACAGTAGATTTTAGGTTAATTACTAACCTATTGGTGGATTATGACTTGTTGATTGATTTGATTGATTTGAGATGTGATTGAGAGTGTGATTGTTGGAGCTCGGTTGACCAAGTGTGTCGGGGCTAATCACACTGATAGTCAGACTGTTGGAGCTCGGTTGACTTAGTGTCTCGAGGCCAGTCTACTGTCCAGTTGGACTAAGTGAAATTTATTTGGGAACTAAGTGGGCTTGTATGGCTTAAGTGAGTTTCTATTGATATTTGAGGTTGCAAAAATATTGGGTTCTATTTTATCCCTTCATAAACCAAAGGTTTTAAGTATTAAAATGATTTTTGTTGCATCTGCGTGTATTTGCCTGTATATATATTTATTATATATACTATTGAGTGTTTGCATTTGACATTTAGTTATGCATGTATATATATTATAATAGTTTACTCAGGTGAGGTCTGACTCCCCTCTGTTGATATTTTTTAAGAGAGTCTTCATCTTTAGACTTCAACAGTAGACTTGTACACTGGATTTCTTCCGCTCCAGCTTTATTATATAAATCATTTACGTGAGTTTATTTTGTGCTCTAGACACTGCAGTAGTTGTTGTATTTAATTCTGTTGTGGGTTGTATTTGAACCATACTTGTATGAGATTTTGAATTTAGAGTGTTACTCTGATAGATTTGTACTTAAAGATATCTATTTATATATGAGATGTAATTTATGTTATTAAAGGAAGCTAAGAAATTATTATTTTATTATTCGAGATTTTATTTTTACTGAATAATATTTTATTTAATTATTTTTATTGTATGCTTTTATTTTTAAGGCTTGCTACGGGTTCCGGATTCAAAAAAATTCTTGTTCTCTAGTGTCCAGTCATGGCCCCTGTTTTGGATCGTGACAGAATAACATATCTTTTATTTTTTTTATAAAGAGGTTTTTTTAAATATCATATACACATAATTTTATTTTTTATTTTTTATTATTATTTTTTAAAAAATAATTTAAAAATCAAATTATGTAATTAAAAAAGCATTATACGAAATTCAACAATAATCCATCATATAAAAAATATTCATAAATTCAATGAATAGAATTAAAATCAATTTACATATAATTTAGATCAAATATATCCCAACAAATACTCTAATTAAATTATAACACGAAGAGTTTATTTGATAAAAAACAAAATGTAGCACTTACTTTTCTATAATATGTAATAACACTTGTCTTAAAAATTAAAATTACAACAGTTTATTTATATGATGAATTGACTATACTAATTTTTTAATGCAAAAAAAAAAAATGTAAACCTAAGTACAAGTAATTTTTATATTTTTAAACATTTAAATAGTAAATTTAGATAAAAAAATTTACTATAGAATATAGTTTACACGTAGTAGTTAATAAAAAAAATATTCTAAATAAAGGATAATAATGTAATAAAAAATTTTAAAAAACAAAAAAATAAGTACAAAAATAAATGAGTGGAGTGCAAAAATCTCCACCTATATAATCATAATCAGTTAAAAATTATGTGTAAAAAAAAATCAAAATATGAGGATTTTGGGCCCATAATAGCTAGAAAAATAAATCATCTTAACAGTTAATTTATACTGATTAGTTAATTAGGTCAATTGATAAGTTAGTGTAACAAGCTTTTTTTTTTTTTTTTTTTTTTTGAGATAAATGTAAACAAGCTAGTTAATCTTGCGGGATTAAGATTTTCTAAATAACTTAATTATGGGATTATATTTAGCTTGGCCCGATCTATATTAAATTGGCCGTGATTTGAGAGATTTTTTATTTCTTTATTTTTTTAGCATATATCTCTGTATTATTATATTTTATGTACACACTTAAATTTAAAAAAAAAAAACCATTTTGTAATAAAAATTAAAAAAAAAAACTGATTTTTTATTAAAAATATAAATTATTCGAGTCAAGTCCAACTATTCAAAATTACCTCAAAAGAAAAATTCCAATTAATCAAATTAAATTTAAACTATTTGAGTTAAGTGATGAATTCAGATCAAACTCTTTAACACTTATTTCCCAGGTCTAAATCACTAGAGGGGACGTAGAAATATCGATTAAAGCACAAAATATATGGAAAAAATGTTCAGCAACCAACAGAACAAGAGTCTATTTTATTAATATAGAAATTATTGATTACAGCACAGACATTAGCAGGATGATCACCTTTATTTTGTATAGAATTTATTGAACTTATAATATTTTTAATGTTTTGTAATCATACATTTAGCATTGATCACAACCAATCATACCTTTTAATCCATACTGTTAACCAGAAAATAATTTTTAACTATGGTGTTATTTTAATATGATTTTCGATTATGCTCATGAGGTTTTTATTTATTTCATTTAGATGTCATTTACTCTAGGACAGTATTTAAAAAAATTGACTCACTTTACCAATGGTACTTGATCTAGTGACTAAATTACTGTTGCATTATTCAAAGAATTGAGTTCAAATCCCCCTCCCCAGTTTCCAATGTTTAAAAATAAAAAGAAAAAAAAAAATATCGGACTCACATTACAAACAGACTACTTATAAATTGGAACCAGTATAAAAAAAATAAAGAGATAACAACAATTTTAATTCTAAAACTTACATATGATCTAAATATTAATTAGAGTGGTGTAATAGGAAGTAATTTTGCATTTTTAAATTGATAATATAAAATTTAAATCTTGCAATTTATGATATCTTCTGAGATGAGTTATTATTTGAATACGTCATTGACCATATAAGCTTATTGTAATATTTGAGTTTGGTAGCTAATTAAAAAAAAAAATTAACCATAAGTATTATCCATTAAGTGTAGTTGAATATACATACGTGGCAAAAATTTTATACATTTAGATCGTAAGTTATTGACACGTGAACTGACAACTTCCATATCGTTATCCACGTCATTGCACCTTTTTTTTTTCCTCCATGCTCATCTTCTTCTCCAAAATTCTCTCTTTGAAGAAAAAAAAAAAAAAACCTTCAACTTCTAGTTTTTATAAGATCTATCGAGATGCATGTGCTTTCTTTACAATTACCAATCCAAAATTTGCTTTCTTTGCTATATTTTCCGGCTTTTGTAGCTTCGTCCACCATTTCTTTATAATGTTTTTATAGTCATTTTCCTTTTATAGCCAACTACCTAAAATTTGAGTTGAGCTATAAAATAATATAATAAAAAATTAGGATAATAACATTTACAGTTCTAAAAATAATATGATTTTATAATTAAGTCATAAATGTTCAATTTATACATTTAAATTTTTAAAAATTTAACCGTTAGTTCTATCCGTTAAATTTAATAGCAACAACAGACGTGACAACAATTTTCATTTACGTATCATCCATATTGTAATATTCCGAGTTTTTAAATAATTTTTAAACTGTATCGGCATATGTAGTGTTATAATTTTATATATATTTATGTTATTTTTCTGAGTTTATTATCTATTTAAAACTAATTTTAATTGTTTTATATTATTTTAAATTCTTTACTGTCACAACCCAAAACAGGAGTCATGACCGGCGCTAGGGGAACGGGAATTCTTTCGAATCCGGAATCCGTTAGCAAGCCTAAAAATAAAATAAACATGCAATAATAATAACAACAACTCTTAATGCAATGGAAATAAAATCATAAGTATCAAAATAATACTCCATATCTCATATATAGATAAATCCTTTGATACAAGTTTCAGTTCAATTTCTCAAAATACATAACTCACAATTAATTTATAACTACTGCAGTGTCTAGATTATAAAAATAAAACTCAAGACTCAGATAAGCAGTTTATATAAAGAAGCCGGGGCGGAAGAAATCCGGCGTACAGGCCTGCTACTGAGGTCTGAGGAAGAAGACTCCTCTTGAAAAATGGTCAACAGAGGGGGAGTCAGACCTCACTAAGTGAATTACTATAATATATATACATGCCATACTAAATGACAATGCATACAATCAACAGTAGGATAACTAATATGTATATATACAGGCAAATACACACAGATGCAGTAAAATCATTTTACATATTTTATTGAAAATCATCGTTTATGAAGGATCGAATAGAACCCTAGAATATCGCAACCTCAAAACAGTGTTAGATAACACTCTAGTCATACAGGCTCACTTATTCTAAATATAATCACTTGATCCATTTAGACAGTAGACTGGCCTCGAGACACTAAGTCAACCGAGCTCCAACAGTCTGACTGTCAGTGTGATTGACCCCGAGACACTTGGTCAATCGAGCTCCAACAATCACACTCCCAAATCATTTCTCACATATCAAATAATCAGATCCAATCAATATCCTCAAGCAGGTTAGTAATATAGCCTAAATGTTATAAGCGTACCGGTACATACTCGGTCCTAGTGTTGCCCACTAGGTAACACGTTCTATTGATATCCTTCATGTTAAATATAAAGCATGCATTCATAAAAGTAATGATGCATGAATTTAAATATAATAGCAACAATAACCATATATATACTAGAAATATACCAAAAGTAAACCAGGTATATTCTGAGTATATATACGCTAAAGAAATCCAGATAGATTACGAAATAAACTAGAAATATATTCAAAAACATTTTAAACCTAATTTATTAGCAAAACATGCATATAATTTAAAATATACCGAAAATATACTAAATTATAAACCAAAATAAACTAAAAATAAACTTAAGTAATAATTGAATTATTTATGCATAATTAATTAAATAAAACATATATTTCTAAATCATGCACCCTAAACATATATATATATATATAATAGTAACTCACACTTAGTACGCTCCTCGAGATGGGTCCAACGGGCCTGGTCCACTAGGCCTCGGTCTCGGTGCAACTAAACAAACAAAATAACAGACATCAGAATGAACCTAACAGAAAATCCTAGCAACTCGATCTAGAATATTAGACATAGAATTAAAAATCAGAATTCGACCGGACATCACGTTTTACTAGAATTCTACTGAAAATCCGGCAAAACCTCCCCTGTAAAATGGACATCTCTTTACTCAAAGAGTAGAGCCGGCCCTGCAAAGAAATACACTTCGAAAAATAGACATAGAAACACATCCACAACCCCTCGGTCGGACTCCAAACTACAATCTACCGATTGGGATCCACAATTCACAGAATAATATAAAAATACCGAAAATACCCTTATATTATAAAAATACATTTTATAAGTAGAAATTACGTAATTAACCCTAAAACACAGTAAAAACCGATAAAAACCTCATTTTATTAGAAAAATCGTAATTTATATATAATTGAAAATAATTTACGAAAAATAGTTTTGATTAGTTAAAAATACTAAATAATTTGTAGAAATCATTTTTATACCTTAAATAACTATTAAAACCAATTTAATTACATTTTTAGTCAATTTAGGGTAAAATTACCAAAATATCCCTACATATATAAATATACTAAAATTACTCCAAAAATTCACCAAAAATCATATAATTGCAAAAAATTAATTTTCTCAACATATTTATCAATAATACCAATAATTAAACTCAATTAACTAATTAATTTCAATTAAAAACACAATTAACCCTATTTTTCTCAAAATTACATAAACTAATTAAATTCAAAATAAATACATAGAAATTCATAAAAATTCCAAATAAATTTCTATAATTCATTTCAACACCTATATTTATCATAAAACACAATTTCATAATTTATTTAATTAATTTTCGAAAATTAGAAAACAATATTAAAATATTCAAAAATACCCAAAAATCAAAATAATTCCCAAAAATTCTAAAAAAATTCATACATGTAGATTAAGCTACTAGAATCAACATTTGTGAAGGAATTTTCATGAATCAATCAATTCAAAGTTCAAAAAAATCAAGAACCCTAAAATGGCCAAATTGAACAATTGACAAAAACCTTACCAAATCAAGTTTTGAGCTTAAACAAAGCTTGGAATCGTCTTCTATGGCTTCAGGGGAGTCCAAAAACACTAGAATGAGAGAATTTGGTGGTCGGAATAGTGAGGTGTGAAGAAAATGGAACTTTCGATTTTCCGGCGATGACTGTAATATCCCGTGTTTTTAAATATTTTTACACTGTACTCGGATATGTAGTGTTAATAATTTTTGTATATATATTATGATACTTTTATGAGTTAATATGTATTTAAAACCTATTTTAATTATTGTGTATTATTTACAGTGCTTTACGTAAAATTTTCCCGGGGACTTACATTTTCGGGGAAATTTTCACGTAAATAATTTATTATTAATTATTTTAAATATATTTTCGGACTTGCATGAACTCATACGTATTTTTAAAATTACTAAACACCGTGTATGTGTGCGATATTTATTTAATTAGGGTTTAATATATATTACCCTAATATTTTATTATTTATTTATTAATTTATTATTATTTAATTATTTTATTTATTATTAAATTATTAAAATATTAAATTATATGTGTGGATGTGAAATTTTTCAAATATTTTATTAAAATTTTTATTTTTTTTTCTTTTTTCTTTTTTCTTTTTCTTTTTCTTTTCTTTTCTTTTTTTTTCTTCTTCTTCTTCTTCCTCTCCCTCCCGCGCCCGACCACCCTTCCCCTCACCGCTATAAATCCCGACCACCTACCGTCGGTGTGCCTCCTGGCTTGCCACCGTCATTCCCAGCCGTCCCCCGCCGGCAGCAGCCTCCTTCCCCGACGCCGGCAGCCTCTTTTCTTCCATTTTGGCCGAAATCCTTCTCCTCACCGTCGATGACGATTTCGACCACCATTTTCGACACCGCCGGTATCTTTCTTCTCCTTGAGCTCCGGTGAGTGTAATTCTAGCTTTGGTTTGAGCTTAAATGGTCTAGAATTGTTTAGGTTTTGAATTTTTCAATTCGGTTATATTAGGGTTTTTGATTTTTTTGAGCTTTGAATTGCTTGATTCATGAAAAATCCCTTCACAAATGTTGATCCTAGTAGCTTAATATACATGTGTGAATTTTTGTGGAATTTTTGGAGATTTTTTGGATTTTTGGGTATTTTTGAATATTTTAATATTATTTTCTAATTTTCGGAAATTAATTATTTAAATTATGAAATTGTGTTTTATGGTTAAATTAGGTGTTGAAATGAATTATAGGAATTTATTTGGAATTTTTATGAATTTCTATGTATTTATTTTGAATTATTGAAGTTTATGTAATTTTGGGGAATTAGGGTTAAATGTGTTTTTAATTAAAATTAATTGGTTATTTGAGTTTAATTATTAATATTATTGATAAATATGTTGAGAAAATTAATTTTGGATAATTGTATAATTTTTGGTGAATTTTTGAAGTAATTTAAGTATATTTATATATATAGGGGTATTTTGGTAATTTTACACAAAATTGGCTAAAAATGTAATTTAATTGGTTTTAATAGTTATTTAAGGTATAAAAATGATTTCTACAAATTATTTGGTATTTTTAACTAATTAAAACTATTTTTCGTGAATTATTTTCAATTATATAAATAATATACGATTTTTCTAATAAAATGAGTTTTTATCGGTTTTTACAGTGTTTTAAGGTTAATTATGTAATTTCTATGTATAAAATGTATTTCTGTGATATAAGGATATTTTTGGTATTTCTGGAATTATTCTGTGTTTGTGAACCCCGGTCGGTAAATTGTAGTCTGGAGTCCGACCGAGGGGTTGTGGTTGAGTGTTGAGCCTATTTTTCGAAGTGTATTTCTTTGCAGGGTCGGCTCTACTCTTTTGAGTAGAGAGATTTCCGTTTTACAGGGGAGGTTCTACCGAATTTTTGGTAGAATTCTCGTAAAACGTGATATCCGGTCGAACCCTAATTCTGATTCTGTGTTTAATACTCTAGATCGAATTCTAGGATTTCTGTTAGGTTTATTCTAATGTCTGTCGTTATTGCTTGTTTAGTTGCGCCGAGATCGAGGGCTAGTGGACCAGGCCCGTCGGACCCGTCTCGTGGAGCGCACTAATTTGTGAGTTACTATACTATATATATATGCTTAGGATGCATGATTTAGAAATATATGTTTTATTTTGATTAAAATGCATAAATAATGTGATTTGTATTTAAGTATATTTTTGGTTTATTTTTGGTATATATTAAATTATATGCATGTTTTGTTAATAAATTATATTTAAAATGTTTTTAAATATATTCTAGCTTAAATTATGATTTAATTGGATTCATTTGACGTATATATACTCGAAATATACCTGGTTTATTTTTGGTATATTTCTAGTATATATATGGTTTATGTTGATATTTTATTGAAATTCATGCATCATTTATTTTTATGAATGTATGTTTTATTATTTATTAATGAAGGATATCAATAGAACGTGCTACCTAGTGGGCAGCACTAGGACCGAGTACGTACCGGTATGCCTATAGTATTTAGGCTATATTACTAACCATTTGTGGATATTGATTGATTATGATTATTGATATGTGTGATGTGATTTGGGTATGATTGTTGGAGCTCGATTGACCAAGTGTCTCGGGGCCAATCACACCGGCAGTCAGACTGCTGGAGCTCGGTTGACTTAATGTCTCAAGGCCAGTCTACTGTCTAAATGGATTAAGTGGATATATTTGGATTAAGTGAGCCTGTGTGGCTAGAGTGTTGTCTAAGACTATTTCTGAGGTTACGATATCATAGGGTTCTATTTGATCCTTCATAAAAGATGATTTTCAGATAAAATATATAAAATGATTTTATTGCATCTGTGTGTAATTTCCTGTATATATATATTAGATATATACTGTGACTGTATGCATTGTCATTTAGTATGCATGTATATATATTATAGTAATTCACTCAGTGAGGTCTGACTCCCCTCCGTTGACTATTTTTCAAGAGAGTTAACATCTTCAGACCTTAGTAGCAGGCCGATACGCCGGATTTCTTCCGCCCCGACTTCTTTGTGTAAACTGCTTACTTGAATCTTATTTTTATAATCTAGACACTGCAGTAGTTGTAAATTAATTGTGGGATTTTATGTATTTTATTTATATGAGATATTGTATTATATTTGAACTGGATTTGTATTAAAAGATTTATATATATGAGATGAGATTTGATTTAAATCCAGTTAATGAAATTGTTATTAAGATATTTATGATTTTTATTTCTGCTGCATTATATATTATTATTATTATTGCATGTTTATTTTATTTTTAGCTTGCTACGGGTTTCGGATTCGAAAGAATTCCCGTTCCCTAGCGCCGGTCATGGCCCATGTTTTGGGTCGTGATAATGACAGAGGCAAACGATGCTGGAGAAGAGAAGGAAAGGTGGTGGAGCTGCTGGCTGGGAAGGGTGGAGCTGTTAGCGGCACATTGACAGCCTGAGAACGGAAGTCGCAGCGACCGGAGGAAGAAGGGGATGATCGGGAAGAGGAAGGAAGAGGGAGGGGCAGAAATGGTAATTTGCTAAAAATTTTGATTTTTGACATATAATATGTATATATATATACTTTACACTATATATTAAAATAATATAAAATCATACACATTAAATATACACCACACACATATAATTTAATATTTTAAAATTTAATACACTTAAAAATAATTAAATAATATTAAAGCTAATTAATAATTAATAAAATATTAGGGTAATTAATTAAACCCTAATTAAATAAATAATTACATAAATATACGTTATTTAGTATTTTAAAAATATATATGAGTTCATGCAAGTCCGTAAATCTAATTGAAATAATTAATAGTAAATTATTTACGTGAAAATTTCCCCGAAAATGCAAGTCCCGGGAAAATTTTACGTAAAATACTATAAATAATATACAATAATTAAAATATGTTTTAAATACATATCAACTCGTAAAAAATATCATAATTATATATAAAATTATTAACACTACATATCCCGATGCAGTATTAAAATATTTAAAAACTCGGGATATTACATTTACGTAAAATTTTTCCGGGAATTGTATTTTCAGGGAAATTGACACGTAAATAATTTAATACTAATTATTTTGACTAGTTTTACGAACTTGCATGAACTCATATATAATTTTTAAAGTGCTAAAATAAATTGCATATATGTGTATTTGTTTAAAATTAATTAGGGTTTAATTAATTACCTTAATTTTATTATTTAGTTTTAATATTAATTAATTAATCATAAGTGTATAAATTATTATAATAAATTAAAATATTTGTGTGGTGAGTATTATTTGTGTGTGGGAATATATATATTATTATAATATATAGTGTGCATATATATATATATACATATATACATATGATATGTTTACTTAATATAACATTTGTGATATTTACAAGTTTGCCATCAACTTCATCTCCCTTCTTCCCGATCGTTCCCTTCCTCCTCCGGTCACTGTCACACCGTTTCTTCACCATCGATGTGCCTCCCGACATGCCACCTTCATCCTCATCCAGCTCCACCGCCTTCTCTTCCTTCTCCGGCGCCATTTGAAGCTCAATTTGGCCGGAAACCCGAAACTCCTTCTCACCGTCGATCACAGCGATTTCGGCCATCATTTTTCACACCGCCAGTCTCTATCTTCTCCTTGAGCTCCGATGAGTGTGATTCCAAGCTTTGTTTCACTTAAAATGGTCTAGATTTTCATAGGTTTCAATTTCTTCATTTCGGCCATTTAGGGTTTTGAATTTTTTTGAGCTTCAATTTGATTGATTCATGAAAACTTCCTTCACAAACTTTGATCCTGGTAGCTCAATATATATGCTGTAATTTTTTTAGAATTTTTGAAATTTATTTTGATTTTTGGGTATTTTTGATTATTTTATTAATATTTTCTAATTTTCGAAAATTAATTAATGAAATTATGAAATTGTGTTTTATGGTAATTATAGGTGTTAAAATGAATTATATAAATTTATTTTTAATTTTTGTGAATTTTTATATATTTATTTGGAATTTATTAATTTTATGTAATTTTGAAAAATAGGGTTAATTATATGTTTAATTGAACTTAATTGGTTAATTGAGTATATTTATTGATATTATTGAAATATATGTTGAGAAAATTAATTTTGAGTAATTATATTATTTTTGGTGAATTTTTGGATTTATTTTAGTAAATTTATATATATAGGGGTATTTTGGTAATTTGACACTAAATTGGCTAAAAATGTAATTAAATTGGTTTTAATAGTTATTTAAGGTATAAAAGTGATTTCTATAAATTATTTAGTATTTTTAACTAATTAAAACTATTTTTCGTAAATTATTTTCAAATTATATATATAATATACGATTTTTCTAATAAAATGAGTTTTCATTGGTTTTTAATGTGTTTTGGGGTTAATTATGTAACTTGGATTGATAAAATATATTTTTATTATATAAGGGTATTTTTGGTATTTTGTGAATATTCTGTGAATTATGGACCTCGGTCGGTGAATTATAGTTTGGAGTCCGACCGAGGGATTTTGGTTATGAATTCTGTGTCTATTTTCGAAGTGTGTTTCTTTGCAGGGCTGGCTCTACTCTTTGAGTAGAGAGATGTCCATTTTACAAGGGAGGTTCTGCCGGATTTTTGGTAGAATTCTTGTAAAACGTGATGTCCGGTCAAATTCTGATTTTAATGATTTTATTTCCGCTGCAAAATATATATTATTTATGTTATTATTATTATTGCATGTTTTGTTTTATTTTAAGGCTTGCTACGGGTTTCGAATTTGAAAGAATTCCCATTCCCTAGCGCCGGTCATGGCCCTTATTTTGGGTCGTGACAAAGTTGGTATCAGAGCAGAGTTTTGCGTTAGGGCTTAGTTATGTGAGTTGTGGCTCTAGTTTTCAAATTTGTGTTTTCTGTTAAACTACTGCAGTGAATTAGGTTCAAGTATGTCTTGATAAGTAATCCTTGCTTTAGTTTTCTATGTTATTCCTCCGTTGTCTATTTTGTTTGAATCATTCTGTTTGTCTTTTCAGAATGAGGAGGCGAGCGTGTGTCACTCCACCAGTCATTGAGGCCGAGGATGACGAGTCTTTTCAGGATGAGGTTTTACCTCCTGAGCCGCTAGTTAGACGCAGAGGTTGTGGCAGAGGTAGACCTCAAGGAGCGATAAGTCGCCATAGGCAAAAAGAGATACAGGATGAGGAGTATATTGAGCCTGAGTTTGAGGATTCTGTACCTCCAATCGTTCAACCTGTTCAGCCTGACTATCAGTAGGGTATGTCTGACCCTGAGGTAGCTCTATTTTATGCCAGAGTTGGCAGGATTGCCTTCAATAGGACTTTTGATCCGTCAGACTTTCTACACACGATCGAGACTAGGACACGAACTGCTCACACTGAGTACCAATGGATTATGATCGTCGAGCTATCTGTTGAAGGACCAGCCCTAGACTGGTTTATTCAGATGATCCAGCCTTACATGATGATGATGACCTAGGCATAGTTTTGAGAGTGGTTTATAAGTAGATTCTGCCCAGAGCCTCTCCGTATGAGTTATCGTCTCAAATTGACCAGCATTTCTCACGATGATCGATCAGTAGAGGAGTACACCCAATAGTTCCTTCGACTAGGTAGATATACAGAGGATCTGATGCGAGATCAGTATTTTGCAGTCACTACCTACATTACTGGATTGGGTTTAGCATTTTTTGGTATGCCTACAGCAGGCCTTACTTTGGAGTCTATGATTGAGTTGGCCAAGGAGATTGAGCTGAGGCTAGTCAGGCAGGGAGCGATGCCTGATTATTACTAGCTGGGTGTTCAGTCGAGTGGATTACAGACTACTCCATATTCAAGTTTTCATGTTAGTTCGAGTAGTCAGCAGAGAGGTCCAACTCAGTAGAGTCAAAGATAGCAGCAAGTGCATCGGAGCAATAGACATAGCCGTGGAGGTCAGCGTAGACCATTCAGACTCAGGTCAGGTGCTTCGAGTAGCAGCAGTGGACGTAGTTATGGATAAACTGCTAGTGTTTGCCAAACCTACGGTAAAGTCCATCAGGGATTGTATTACCTGACACCGCTGACATGCTTCAGATGCAGGCAGACAAGACATTATGCCAGATCGTGTCCTTACTCCAGGTATCAGCAGCTGCAGATTCCATAATTTCCAGAGCAGTCGATTGCTAGTGCTGCACCTATACCATTTTAGTTGCCTCCAGCCCAGTATCAAAGTTTCACTCATCTTGTTCCACAGTAGGGTCCTGGTAAAGGTACTAGAGGAGGTGCCAGAGGTGTTAACCAGGCTTCTACCAGTCAGTAGGGAGGTCGAGGATAGGCCAGAGTCTTCCATCTCACTTAGCAGGATGCTCAGGCATCCAATACAGTCATGGCAGGTATTGTTTCTATTTGTTACCTGGATGCATGGGTTCTGTTTGATCCGGATGCCACGCATTCGTTTGTTTCTCCCATTTTTGCTTCCAAGTCTTGTTGGCAAGCTTCGAGGATGGCTTTTCCCTTGTCTGTCGCCACTCCTCTAAGTGATTCTTTGGACATCGATATTGTTCTTTATGGTTGTCCAGTTCTCATGGGAGATAGAGAATTGTTCGTTGATTTAATTATGTTGGATGTGATGGAGTTCGTTGTTATTCTAGGTATGGATTGGTTATCTCAGCACTATGCGGTGGTGGATTATCGGAGTAAAGAGGTGACTTTTAGAATTCTTGGTGAAGAAGAATTTAAGTTTATGGGTGATAAGAGTTCAGCACCTCAGAATCTTATTATGCTATTACGATTAGGAAATTGCTGAGAAAAGGATGTTAAGGATATTTGGCATTAGTCAGGGATACTTCAGTGGAAAAGTTGTCACTCATATATGTTCTTGTTGCCTGTGAGTTTCCTGATGTTTTTCCTGAGGAGTTACTAGGTTTACCACCTCACAGAGAGATTGAGTTCTGTATAGATGTGGTTCCAGGTACTACTCCTATATCTATGCCACCCTACAGAATGGCTCCTACAGAGTTGAAAGAGTTGAAGGAGCAGTTGCAAGAGTTGTTGGATAAGGGTTTCATCAGACCCAATGTTTCTCTTTGGGGTGCACCAGTCCTGTTTGTGAAGAAGAAGGATGGTACCTTGAGACTGTGCATTGACTACAGAGAGCTGAATAAAGTGATAGTGAAGAACAAGTATCCTCTCCCGAGGATAGATGACTTGTTTAATCAGCTACAGGGTGCACATTTCTTTTTCGAGATTGATATGAGGTTGGGTTATCATCAGTTGCGGATCAGTGAAGCTGATGTTCCTAAAACGGCATTTCGCACTCGATTTGGCCACTATGAGTTTCTGGTGATGTCTTTTGGTTTGACCAACGCACCAGCAGCTTTTATGGACCAGATGAACAGGGTATTCAGACCATATGTGGATCAGTTTGTGGTAGTCTTCATTGATGATATACTGGTATATTCGAGGAGTATGGAGGAGCATGTCTATCACTTGAGGACTGTACTACAGACACTGAGAGAACATCAGCTTTATGCTAAATTCTCGAAGTGTGATTTCTAAATGGAGAGTATTTCTTTTCTTAGACACGTGGTGTCTAAAGAAGGTATCCAGGTGGATCCACAGAAGATTGAGACAGTGTCTGAGTGGCCTAGATCGACTTTTATTACTGAGATTCATAATTTTTTTGGTTTAGCTAGAATTATAGCCCCTATGACTCGCTTGACTCAGAAGAATGTTAGATTTGAGTGGTCAGAAGCTTGTGAGAATACTTTCCAATTGTTGAAGGAGAAGTTGACCACAGCTCTAGTGCTAGCTTTACCTAATAGTGTGGACAAGTTCACAATTTATTATGATTCCTCTAGGGTTGGCCTTGGTTGTGTGTTGATGCAGAATGGTAGAGTGATAGCCTATGCTTCAAGGCAGTTGAAGAAGCATGAGCAGAACTATTTTACACATGACCTTGAGATGGCTGTAGTGATCTTTACTCTCAAGATCTGGAGACATTATCTGTATGGGGTGACTTATGAGATTTTTACTGATCATAAGAGCCTTAAGTACATTTTCCAGCAGAGAGATCTAAATTTGAGGCAGAGAGGATGGTTGGAATTGTTGAAAGATTATGACTGTGAGATATTATATCATCTAGGCAAGGCTAATATAGTAGCAGATGCCTTGAGTAGAAAGTCCTCAAGTAGTCTTGCTTACATCAATGTAGAGAGGAGACCGTTGATCCAAGAGTTACATCTGTTGGTGGATCAAGGTCTGATGGTGAAGATAAGTAGGTCAGGTGGACTGCTAGCTCAATTTAAAGTGCGATCTGTACTGAGGGATAGGATTAAAGCAGCTCAAAGCCGAGATCCTATTCTAGAAGAGCTTGTAGAGAATGTTCAAGCAAGGAAGTTCACTGATTTTACACTCGATGATGATGGTGTTGTGGATCAGTGGTAGATTGTGTGTTCCTGATGTGGATGATTTAAGAGAAGAGATCCTAGAGGAAGCACATTCTACAGCTTATAGCGTACATCCGGGTGTCACTAAGATGTACCACAGTATCCGAGATTTATACTAGTGGGACAGACTAAAGAAGGATGTCACTAATTATGTTGCTAAGTGCTTGACATGTCAGCAAGTGAAAGCTGAACATCAGAAGCCTTCTGGGAAGCTTCAACCTCTTCCTATTCCCGAATGGAAGTGGGAAAGGATAGCTATGGATTTTGTGGTTGGTTTACCTCGTTCTAAGGATGGATACGATTCTATCTGGGTTATTGTAGACAGGTTGACCAAGTCTGCACATTTCTTGCCTATGAAAGCCACCTATTCTGTAGCTAGATTGGCGAAGCTATATGTGAAGCATGTTGTGTGCCTTCATGGAGTACCTGTGTCCATTGTGTCAAATAGAGGTTCAGTGTTTACCTCTCATTTTTTGCAGAAGTTAGAGGAAGTGATGGGCACTAGGTTGGACTTCAGTTCTACTTTTCATCCTCAAACTGGTCAGTCTAAGAGGACGATCCAGACACTGGAAGATATGTTGAGGATGTGTGTCCTGGATTTGGGAGGTAGCTGGGATAATCATTTGCCTCTTGTCGAGTTTGTATATAATAACAGCTACCATAGTAGTATTGGCATGGCACCATATAAGGCGTTATATGGAAGGAAGTGTAGATCCCCTTTGAGTTGGGATGAGATTGGGGAGAGAGCTTTGACTGGACTTAAGATGGTTCAGGATGCTGTAGAGAAAGTCACCATGATTAAACATATATTAGAGACCGTAGTTAGCAGGCAGAAGAGCTATGCGTATCCGAGGCACAGAGATGTGGAGTTTTAGGTTTGACACTTTGTTTTCCTGAAGGTGTCTCCGATGAAGGGTGTGATGAGATTTGGCAGAAAGGGTAAGTTAGCACTGAGATATATCAAACCGTTCGAGATTCTAGAGAGAGTTGGCACTGTTGCATATCGGTTGGCTTTGCCCCTAAGTATGTCTCAAGTGCATCCGGTATTTCATATCTCGATGCTGAGAAAGTATATATCAGACCCTTCACACGTGTTGTAGCCCGACAGTGTAGAAGTGAGTGAAGATCTGACATTTATGGAAGAACCTGTGGCGATCATTGATTATCAAGTTCGACAATTGTGATCGAAACAAATTCCGATGGTCAAGGTTCTATGGCATAGCAATAGAGTTGAGGAACATACGTGGGAGACTGAAGATGAGATGCGAGCTTCTTACCCGTATCTCTTCCCTACTTGATTTTTTTTGTAATCATATCCTTCTGGAATTCGGGGGATTGAATTCTTGTAAGGGGGGGGAGACTGTAATATCCCGAGTTTTTAAATATTTTTAAACTACATCGAGATATGAAATATTAATAATTTTGTATATATTTATGATATATTTATGAGTTTGTTATCTGTTTAAAACTAATTTTAATTATTTTATATTATTTTAAGTTCTTTACGTAAAATTTTCCTGAAAATTGTATTTTCGGGGAAATTGACCACGTAAATAATTTAATACTAATTATTTTGACTAGTTTTATGAACTTGCATGAACTCATATATAATTTTTTAAAGTGCTAAAATAAATTGTATATATGTGTATTTGTTTAAAATTAATTAGGGTTTAATTAATTACCTTAATTTTATTATTTAGTTTTAATATTAATTACTTAATTATAAGTGTATAAATTATTATAATAAATTAAAATATTTGTGTGGTGAGTATTATTTGTGTGTGGGAATATATATATTATTATAATATATAGTGTGCATATATATATACATATATACATATGATATGTTTACTTAATATAAAGTTTTGTGATATTTACAAGTTTGCCATCAACTTCATCTCCCTTCTTCCCAATCGTTCCCTTCCTCTTCGATCACTGTCACGCCATTTTCTTCATAGTCGGTGTGCCCTCCCGGCGTGCCACCTTCATCCTCAGCCAGCTCCACCGCCTTCTCTTCCTTCTCCGGCGCCGTTTGAAGCTCGATTTGGTCGGAAACCCGAAACTCCTTCTCACCGTCGATCACAACGATTCCAGCCACCATTTTTCATGCCGCTCATCTCTATCTTCTCCTTGAGCTCCGGTGAGTGTGATTCCAAACTTTGTTTTACTTAAAATGGTCTAGATTTTCCTAGGTTTCAATTTCTTCATTTCGGCCATTTAGGATTTTAAATTTTTTTGAGCTTCAATTTGATTGATTCATGAAATCTTCCTTCACAAACTTTGATTCTGGTAGCTCAATCTACATGTTGTAATTTTTATAGAATTTTTGGAATTTATTTTGATTTTTGGGTATTTTTGATTATTTTATTAATATTTTCTAATTTTCAAAAATTAATTAATTAAATTATGAAATTGTGTTTTATGGTAATTATAGGTGTTGAAATGAATTATAGATATTTTATTTGTAATTTTTATGAATTTTTATTTATTTATTTGGAATTTATTAATTTTATGTAATTTTGAAAAATTGGGTTAATTATAAGTTTAATTGAAATTAATTGGTTAATTGAGTATATTTATTGATATTATTGAAATATATGTTGAGAAAATTAATTTTGAGTAATTATATGTTTTTTGGTGAATTTTTGGATTTATTTTAGTAAATTTATATATATATGGGTATTTTGGTAATTTGATACTAAATTGGCTAAAAATGTAATTAAATTGGTTTTAATAGTTTTTTAAAGTATAAAAATGATTTCTATAAATTATTTAGTATTTTTAACTAATTAAAACTATTTTTTCATAAATTATTTTCAAATTATATATATAATATACGATTTTTCTAATAAAATGAGTGTTCATTGGTTTTTAATATGTTTTGGGGTTAATTACGTAATTTGGATTGATAAAATGTATTTTTATTATATAAGGGTATGTTTGGTATTTTGTGAATATTCTGTGAATTGTGGACCTCGGTCGGTGAATTGTAGTTTAGAGTCCCACCAAGGGGGTTTGGTTGTGAATTCTGTGTCTAATTTTGAAGTGTGTTTCTTTGCAGGGCCGACTCTACTCTTTGAGTAGAGAGATGTCCATTTTACAGGGGAGGTTTTGCCAGATTAGGGTTTAATATTAATATAGTGTAATATTATAATACAATTAAAATATATATTTTATTAAATTATAACATAAAGTATTATGTATAATATATACAAAAAAATAGAAAACTTCTTCCCCTCTGTAATGACCTTAGTTTTTAAATTATTTTAATAATTATTAGGATATGCAGTGTGTTAATAAAATTTAAAACTATATTTGATTATTTTACTATTTTGTGAATAATTATTATTATTATTACATTTAATTATAATTTTCTATGTAAATGTATATAATGAAGTTTATTATTTCAGACAATATTATTTTAATAATGTTTAATTTAGTGCATTAATATTTTAATTTTTTTTATTGATAAACTACATTATTGTATTGTATTTTATGTGTTAATATATATATGCACATAAATATTAGGGTTTAATATTAATATTATACATATATATTGATTATTATTGGGTAATATATACATATGTGTGTGTGTGTGTATATATATATATATATATATGAATAAATATATGTGTGGTGTGTGAATTTAGTGTAATATTATAATACATTATAATACAGAGTTTATTATTGTATAATATAAATTATTATGTATTATTTATACAAAAAAAAAAAACAAAAGCTTCTTCTTCCTCTCCCTCACCTGCGACCCTACCCTCACTGTACCTCCCGGAGTAGCTCGCCGGACCGCCTTCATCGCCACCAGTCACTGCCAACCTTCTCCCCCTTCTTCCCTCTCCCTCCCCGACATGCTTTGACCGTTTAAAGTCCCCTGGATGGCTGAAAAATGCAACAACAACGTTTGGAGGTTTTTGGTCATCGATCGCTTTTCCTGTAATATCCCGTGTTTTTAAATATTTTAATACTACATCGGGATATGCAGTGTTAATAATTTTTTTATATATTTATGATATTTCATGAGTTGTTATTTAATTAAAATTGATTTTTAATTATTTTATGTTATTTTAAGTATTTTACGTAAAATTTTCCCGGGACTTGCATTTCCGGGGAAATTGATAAGTAAATTATTTAATATTAATTATTTTAAATGGATTTCCTCATTTGCATGAACTCATATATATTTTAAAGTGCTAAAATAATGTGTATCTATGCATATATATTTAAATTAAAACTAGGGTTTAATTTATTACCCTAAATTTTATTATTATTTATTAATTAGTTTTAATATTATTTAATTATTTTCTTTAGGTGTATTAAATTATTAAAATATTAAATATGTGGTGTGTGATTTTCTTAAATATTATATTAATATATTTAAAAAAATTATTAAAGTATTATTATTATAATATATATATATATATAAACAAAGAATTTTTTTTCCTTTTTTCTCTTTCTTTCTCTTCTCTTCTTCCCTATTTTCTCTTCTCCCCGACTTCCCTCCATCAACCCTCACCCTCACCGCCT
Source organism: Mallotus nudiflorus (assembly GCA_947683625.1). NCBI lineage: Eukaryota > Viridiplantae > Streptophyta > Magnoliopsida > Malpighiales > Euphorbiaceae > Mallotus > Mallotus nudiflorus. The sequence continues at coordinate 24,248 of CANTUR010002169.1, forward strand.
GTAACTTCCGATCACCGGCTGTTAGAGTGCCTCCCGGCATGCCACCGTCTTCTCCAGCAGCTCCGCCATCCCAGTGATCTTCCCCGGCATCGATTAGCTCAACTTCCGCCATTTTTGGCTGAGAATTCAAGCTTTCATGGTTCTTCCTCCTCCGGCCACCAATCTTCACGTTTTCGGTGTCTTTGGACTCCTCAAGCAACGGTGATCTTGATTCTAGCTTTGGTTTGAGCGCAAACTCCCTTAATTTTTCTATTTTTCAATTTTTCCAATTTGGCTGTGTCACGACCCAAAACAGGGGCCATGACCGGCGCTAGGGAATGGGAATTTTTTTGAATCCGGAACCCGTAGCAAGCATAAAAATAAAATAAATCATGCAATAATAACAATAACAATAATATATATGCAGCGGAAATAAAAATCATAAATATAATAATAACATTTTCATCACTGGATTTAAATCAAATCACATCTCATATATATAAATCTTTCAATACAAATCCAGTTTCAATATAATACATCTCTTTAAATAAAATACATGAAATCCCACATTTTAATTCACAACTACTGCAGTGTCTAGATTATAAAAATAAGACTCAAGTAAATAATTTACACAAAGAAGCTAGGGCGGAAGAAATCCGGCGTATCGACCTGCTACTGAGGTCTGAAGATGTTGACTCTCCTGAAAAATAGTCAACGGAGGGGAGTCAGACCTCACTGAGTGAATTACTATAATATATATACATGCATACTAAATGACAATGCATACAGTCAATAATACATATCTAATATGTATATATACAGGCAAATTCACATAGATGCTGTAAAATCATTTTTATATATTTTATTGAAAATCACAGTTTATGAAGGATCATATAGAACCCTAGAATATCGCAACCTCAGAAATAGTATTAGACAACACTTTAGCCATACAGGCTCACTTAATCCAAATATATCCACTTAATCCATTTAGACAGTAGACTGGCCCCGAGACACTAAGTCAACCGAGCTCTAGCAGTCTGACTGCCTGTGTGATTGGCCCCGAGACACTTGGTCAACCGAGCTCCAGCAATCACACCTCCAAATCATATCTCACATATCAATGATCATAATCAATCAATATCCACAATTGGTTAGTAATATAGCCTAAATACTATAGGCGTACCGGTACGTACTCGGTCCTAGTGTTGCCCACTAGGTAGCACGTTCTATCAATATCCTTCATTAATAAATATAAAACATTCATTCATAAAAATAAATGATGCATGAAATTCAATAAAATATCAACATAAACCATATATATACTAGAAATATACCAAAAGTAAACCAGGTATATTTCGAGTATATATACGTCAAATAAATTCAATCAAATTATAAATTAAACTAGAAATATATTTAAAAACATTTTAAATATATTTTAGTTACAAAACATGCATATAATTTAATATATACCAAAAATAAACCAAAAATATATTTAAATACAAATCATATTATTTATGCATTTTAATCGAAATAAATTATATATTTCTAAATCATGCATCCTAAGCATATATATATATAGTATAGTAACTCACCTAGTGCGCTCCACGAGACGGGTCCGACGGGCCTGGTCCACTAGCCCTCGGTCTCGGTGCAACTAAATAAATAATAACGACAGACATTAGAATAATCCTAACAGAAATCCTAGAATTCGATCTAGAGTATTAAACACAGAATCAGAAATTAGGGTTCGACCGGATATCACGTTTTACGAGAATTCTACCAAAAATTCGGCAGAACCTCCCCTGTAAAACGGACATCTCTCTACTTAAAAGAGTAGAGCCGACCCTGCAAAGAAATACACTTCGAGAAAATAAGCTCAACACTCAACCACAACCCCTCGGTCGGACTCCAGACTACAACCTATCGACCGGGGTCCACAAACATAGAACAATTCCAGAAATACCAAAAATATCCTTATAACGTAGAAATTCATTTTATACGTAGAAATTACATAATTAACCTTTAAACACAGTAAAAACCGATAAAAACTCATTTTATTAGAAAAACCGTATATTATATATATAATTGAAAATAATTTACGAAAAAGTTATTAGTTAAAAATAAAAACTAAATAATTTGAAATAATTTTTATACCTTAAATAACTATTAAAACCAATTAAATTACATTTTTTGTAAATTTTATGTAAAATTACCAAAATACCCCTATATATATAAATATACTTAAATTACTTCAAAAATTCACCAAAAATTATAAAATTATCCAAAATTAATTTTCTTAATATATTTAATCAATAATAGTAATAATTAAACTCAATTAACCAATTAAATTCAATTAAAAACACATTTAACATAATTTTCCCAAAATTCCATAAACTTCAATAATTCAAAATAAATACTTAGAAATTCATAAAAATTCCAAATAAATTCCAATAATTCATTTCAACACATAATTTAACCATAAAAAATAATTTCATAATTTAAATAATTAATTTCCGAAAATTAGAAAATAATATTAAAATATTCAAAAATACCCAAAAATCCAAAAAATCTTCAAAAATTCCAAAAAAATTCATACATGTAGATTAAGCTACTAGGATCAACATTTGTGAAGGGAGTTTTCATGAATCAATCAATTCAAAACTCAAAAAAATTAAAAACCCTAATAGGCCAAAATTGAAAATTCGAAACCTAAGCAAATCAAGACCATTTAAGCTCAAACCAAAGCTAGAATCACACTCACTAGAGATCAAGGAGAAGAAAGAGACTGGCGGTGTCAAAAATGGTGGCCGGAATCGGCGTGATCGACGGTAGCTCGACTTTCGGCTTCTTCGGCCAAAAATAGCTTCCAAGCGCTGGAAATGGCTACCACAGGCGGTGAGGAAGGCTGGGGAAGGTGGTGGCACACCGGATGGCACTCTCACGGCAAGGGAATGGCACGGCAGGTGTCCGGACGGTGAAGGGAAGGTGATCGGGGAAGAAGGAGTAGTCGGGGACAGTTTTGTAATTTTCCAAAGTTTGATTTTTTTGATATATAATGTGTATATATATATAGATTATACTATATATCAAAATAATATTAAATCACACACATTAAATATACACCACACACATAAAATTTAATATTTTAATAATTTATACTAAATAAAAATAATTAAATAACAATAAAACTAATAAATAATTAATAAAATATTAGGGTAATATTAAACCCTAATTAAATAAATAATTACATATATACACGGTGTTTAATATTTTAAAAATACGTATGAGTTCATGCAAGTCCAAAAATATATTTAAAATAATTAATAATAAATTATTTACGTGAAAAATTTCCCCGAAAATGAAAGTCCCGGGAAAATTTTACGTAAAGCACTGTAAATTATACACAATAATTAAAATAGGTTTTAAATACATATTAACTCGTAAAAATATCATATATATATTCAAAATTTATTAACACTGCATATCCCGGTACAGTGTAAAAATATTTTAAAAACACGGGATATTACAGTCTTCCCCCCTTACAAGAATTCATCCCCGAATTCCAGAAAACAGGATCAAGAAGGAAAGAGATACGGGTAAGAAGCTCGCATCTCAGCTTCAGTCTCCCACGTATGCTCCTCGACTCTGTCGCTACGCCACAGAACCTTGACCATCGGAATCTACTTCGAACGCAACTGTCGAACTTAATAATCAACGATCGCCACAGGTTCTTCCATAAACGTCAAATCTTCACTCACTTCTACACTGTCTGGCTGCAACACGTGTGAAGGATCTGAGATATACTTCCTCAACATCGAGATATGAAATACTGGATGCACCTGTGACATACTCGAAGGCAAATCCAACTGATATGCAACAGTGCCAACTCTCTCCAGAATCTCAAACGGTCCAATGTATCTCGGTGCTAACTTACCCTTCTTGCCAAATCTCATCACCCCCTTCATCGGAGATACCTTCAGAAAAACAAAATCTCCAACCTGAAACTCCACATCTCTGTGCCTAGGATCCGCATAACTCTTCGGCCTGCTAACTGCGGTCTCTAATCTTTGCTTAATCACGACGACTTTCTCTGCAGCATCCTGAACCATCTCAGGTCCAGTCAAAGCTCTCTCACCAATTCATCCCAACTCAACGGGGATCTACACTTCCTTCCATACAATGCCTCATACGGTGCCATACCAATACTGCTATGGTAGCTGTTATTATATACAAACTCAACAAGCGACAAATGATTATCCCAGCTACCTCCCAAATCCAAGACACACATCCTCAACATATCTTCCAGTGTCTGGATCGTCCTCTCAGACTGGCCATCTATCTGAGGATGAAAAGCAGTACTGAAATCCAACCTAGTGCCCATCGCTTCCTGTAACTTCTGCCAAAAATGAGAAGTAAACACTGAACTTCTATCTGACACAATGGACACAGGTACTCCATGAAGGCATACGATACGCTTCACATACAACTTCGCCAATTTAACAACTGAATATGTGGCTTTCACAGGCAAGAAATGTGCAGACTTCGTCAATCTGTCTACAATCACCCAGATGGAGTTGTATCCATCCTTAGAACGAGGTAAACCGACCACAAAATCCACAGCTATCCTTTCCCACTTCCACTCGGGAATAGGAAGAGGCTGAAGCTTCCCAGAAGGCTTCTGATGTTCGACTTTCACTTGCTGACACGTCAAACACTTAGCAACATAATCAATGACATCTTTCTTCAATCCGTCCCACCAGTATAAATCTCTGATACTGTGGTACATCTTAGTGACACCTGGATGAACGCTGTAAGTTGTAGAATGTGCTTCCTCTAAAATCTCCTCTCTCAAATCATCCACCTCAGGAACACACAATCTACCACTGATCCACAACACACCATCATCATCAAGTGTGAAATCAGTGAACTTCCCTGCTCGAACATTCTCTGCAAGCTCTTCCAAAATGGGATCTCAGCTCTGAGCTACTTTAATCCTATCCCTCAGTACAGATCATACTTTAAACTGAGCTAGCAGTCCACCTGATCTACTAATCTTCATCATCAGACCTTGATCCACCATCAGATGCAATTCTTGGATCAATGGTCTCCTCTCAACACTGATATGAGCTAGACTGCCTGAGGACTTTCTACTCAAGGCATCTGCTACCACATTAGCTTTACCCGGATGATATAGAATCTCACAGTCGTAATCCTTCAATAGTTCTAACCATCTTCTCTGCCTCAAATTCAAATCTCGCTACTGAAAAATGTACTTAAGGCTCTTGTGATCAGTAAATATCTTATAAGTCACCCCGTACAAATAATGTCTCCAAATCTTCAAAGCAAAGATCACTGCAGCCATCTCCAGGTCATGTGTAGGATAGTTCTGCTCATGCTTCTTCAACTTCCTTGAAGCATAAGCTATCACCCTTCCATTCTGCATCAATACACAACCAAGACCAATTCTAGAAGCATCACAGTAAACTGTGAACTTATCCACACTATTAGGCAAGGCTAACACTGGTGCTGTGGTCAACTTCTCCTTCAACAACTAGAAACTGTTCTCACAAGCTTCTGACCACTCGAATCTAACATTCTTCTAAGTCAAACGAGTCATAGGGGCTGTTATCCTGGAAAAATCCTGCACAAACCGCCTATAATACTCGGCTAAACCCAGAAAACTTCGAATCTCTATGACAGAAGTAGGTCTAGGCCATTCAGATACTGCCTCAATCTTCTGTGGATCAACCTGAATACCTTCTTTAGACACCACGTGTCCAAGAAAAGAAACACTCTCCATCCAGAAATCACACTTCGAGAATTTAGCATAAAGCTGATGATCTCTCAGTGTCTGTAGTACAATCCTCAAATGATATACATGCTCCTCCATACTCCTCGAATATACCAGCATATCATCAATGAAGACTACTACAAACTGATCCACATATGGTCTGAATACTCTGTTCATCAAGTCCATAAAAGCTGCTGGTGCATTAGTCAAACCAAAAGACATCACCAGAAACTCATAATGGCCATATCTAGTGCAGAACGCTGTCTTAGGAATATCGGATTCACTAATCTGCAGCTGATGATAACCCGACCTCAAGTCAACCTTAGAAAAGAACTGTGCACCCTGTAGCTGGTCAAACAAATCATCTATCCTCGGAAGAGGATACTTGTTCTTCACTGTCACCTTATTCAACTCTCTATAGTCAATGCACAGTCTTAGGGTACCATCCTTCTTCTTCACAAACAGGACTGGTGCACCCCAAGGAGAAACACTAGGTCTAATGAAACCTTTATCCAACAACTCTTGCAACTGTTCCTTCAACTCTTTCAACTCTGCAGGAGCCATTCGATAGGGTGGCATAGATATAGGAGTAGTACCTGGAACCACATCTATACAGAACTCAATCTCTCTGTGAGGTGGTAAACCTGGCAACTCCTTGGGAAAAACATCAGGAAACTCACAAGCAACAGGAACATCTGTGAATGACAACTTCTCCACTGACGTATCCCTGACCAATGCCAAATATCCCTGACAACCCTTCTTCAATAACTTCCTACCCGTAATAACAGAAATAAGATTCTTAGGTGCTGAACTCCTATCACCAACAAACTTAAAATCTTCTTCACCAGGAATTCTAAAAGTCACCTCCTTATTCCTGCAATCTACCACGGCGAAATGCTGAGATAACCAATCCATTCCCAAAATAACATCAAACTCCATCACATCCAACAAAATTAAATCAGCGGGTAATTCTCTATCTCCCACGAGAACTGGACAACCAGAAAGAACAATATCGGTGTCCAAGGAATCGCTCAGAGGAGTGGCAACGGACAAAGGAAAAGCCATCCTCGAAGCTTGCCAATAAGATTTAGAAGCAAAAACAGGAGAAATGAATGAATGCGTGGCACCCGGATCAAACAAAACCCAAGCATCCAGGTAACAAATAGAAACAATACCTGCCACGACTGCATTAGATGCCTGAGCATCCTGCGGAGTGAGATGGAAGGCTCTGGCCTGACCTCGACCTCCCTGCTGACTGGTAGAAGCCTGGCCAACACCTCTGGTACCTCCTCTAGTACCTCTACCATGACTCTGCTGTGGAACAAACTGAGTGGAACTCTGATGCTGGGCTGGTGGTAACTGAAATGGCACGGGTGCAACACTAGCAATCGATTGCTATGGGAATCGTGGAATCTGCTACTGCTGATACCCGAAATAAGGACACGATCTGGCAAAATGTCCTGTCTGCCCGCATCTAAAGCATGTCAGTGGTGTCAGATAACACGGTCCCTGATGGACTCTACCGTAAGTTTGGCAAACACTAGCCGCTGATCCAGAACTACGACCCACTGCTGCTGCTCGAAGCACCTGATCCAAATCTGAATGATCTACAGTGACCTCCACGGCCAAGTCTACTGCTCCGATGCACTCGCTGCTACTGTCTCTGACTCTGCTGAGTCAGACCTCGCTGCTGACTACTCGAACCAATATGAAAACTCGAATACGGAGTAGCCTGCAATCCACTCGACTGAACTCCTAGCTAGTAATAATTAGGCATCGCTCCCTACCTAACTAACCTCAGCTCAACCTCCTTGGCTAACTCAATCACAGACTCCAGAGTAAGGCCTACTGTAGGCATACCAGCAAAAGCTGAACCCAAACTGTTGACATACGTAGTAACTGCGAAATACTGATCTCGCATCAGATCCTCAGCATATCTACCCAGACGAAGAAACTCTCGGGTATACTCCCCTACTGATCGATCTCCATGAGAAATACTGGTCAATCGAAGACGATAACTCAAACGAAGAGGCTCTGGACAGAATCTCCTCATAAATCGCTCTCGAAACTGAGCCCAGGTCATCGTCATCATATAGGGCTGGATCATCTGAATGAACCAATCTAAGGCTGGTCCCTCAACAGACAACTCAACGATCATGATCCGCTGGTACTCGGTGTGAGTAGTCCAAGTCCTAGTCTCAATCGCATGCAGAAAGTCTAACGGATCGGAAGTACCATCAAACGCAATCCTGCCAACTCGAGCATAGAACAAAGCTGCCTCAGGGTCAGACATACCCTGCTGATAGGCAGGCTGAACAGGCTGAACAACTGGAGGAACAGGAACATCAAACTCAAGCTCAACAGGCTCCTTGTTTTGTAACTCTCTCTGCCTATGGCGACCTGCCACTCCTCGAGGTCTACCTCTGCCACGACCTCTATGTCTAATTGGCTGCTCAGGAGGTAAAACCTCATCCTGAAAAGACTCATCATCCTCGGCCTCAACGACCGGTGGAGCGACACGCGCTCGCCTCCTCATACTGAAAAGACAAACGGAATGATTCAGACAAAATAGACAACGGAGGAATAACGCTGAAAACTAAAGCAAGGAATACTTATCAAGACATACTTGAACCTAATACACTGTAGTAGTTCAACAGAAAACACAACTCTGAAAACTAGGGCCACAACTCACACAACTAAGCCCTGACACAGAACTCTGCTCTGATACAAACTTTATCACGACCCAAAATAGGGGCCATGACCGGCGCTAGGGAACGGGAATTTTTTTGCCGGAACCCATGGCAAGCCTAAAAATAAAATAAATCATGCAATAATAACAATAACAATAATATATATACAGCGGAAATAAAAATCATAAATAAAATAATAATATTTTCATCACTGGATTTAAATCAAATCACATCTCATATATATAAATCTTTCAGTACAAATCCAGTTTCAATATAATACATCTCTTTAAATAAAATACATGAAATCCCACATTTTAATTCACAACTACTGTAGTGTCTAGATTATAAAAATAAGACTCAAGTAAATAATTTACACAAAGAAGCCGGGGCGGAAGAAATCCGGCGTATCGACCTGCTACTGAGGTCTGAAGATGTTGACTCTCCTGAAAAATAGTCAACGGAGGGGAGTCAGACCTCACTGAGTGAATTACTATAATATATATACATGCATACTAAATGACAATGCATACAGTCAATAATACATATCTAATATGTATATATACAGGCAAATTCACATAGATGCCGTAAAATCATTTTTATATATTTTATTGAAAATCACAGTTTATGAAGGATCACATAGAACCCTAGAATATCGCAACCTCGGAAATAGTGTTAGACAACACTCTAGCCATACAGGCTCACTTATTCCAAAATATATCCACTTAATCCATTTAGACAGTAGACTGGCCCCGAGACACTAAGTCAACCGAGCTCCAGCCCCGAGACACTTGGTCAATCGAGCTCCAGCAATCACACCTCCAAACCATATCTCACATATCAATGATCATAATCAATCAATATCCATAATTGGTTAGTAATATAGCCTAAATACTATAGGCGTACCGGTACGTACTCGGTCCTAGTGCTGCCCACTAGGTAGCACGTTCTATCGATATCCTTCATTAATAAATATAAAACATTCATTCATAAAAATAAATGATGCATGAAATTCAATAAAATATCAACATAAACCATATATATACTAGAAATATACCAAAAGTAAACCAGGTATATTTCGAGTATATATACGTCAAATAAATTCAATCAAATTATAAATTAAACTAGAAATATATTTAAAAACATTTCAAATATATTTTAGTTACAAAACATGCATATAATTTAATATATACCAAAAATATACTTAAATACAAATCATATTATTTATGCATTTTAATCGAAATAAATTATATATTTTTAAATCATGCATCTTAAGCATATATATATAGTATAGTAACTCACCTAGTGCGCTCCACGAGACGGGTCCGACGGGCCTGGTCTACTAGCCCTCGGTCTCGGTGCAACTAAACAAACAATAACGACAGACATTAGAATAATCCTAACAGAAATCCTAGAATTCGATTTAGAGTATTAAACATAGAATCAGAAATTAGGTGTAATATCCTGTGTTTTTTTTAAAAATATTTTTTTACACTGTACCGGGATATACAGTGTCAATAATTTTCATGCATTATACGATATTTTTATGAGTTGATATGTATTTTAAACCTATTTTAATTACTGTCTATTATTTTCAGTATTTTACGTAAAATTTTCCCGGGACTTTCATTTTCGGGGAAATTTCCACGTAAACAATGTATTATTAATTATTTTAAATGTATTTACGGGTTTGCATGAACTCATACATATTTTTAAATTATTAAATAAAGCTTGTGTGTGTATATTTATTTAATTAGGGTTTATTATTACCCTAATATTTTATTATTTATTTATTATTATTTGATTATTTTATTTATTATTAAATTATTAAAATTTATTATTTTATTATTAATTATTTATTAATATTTAATTATTTTAATTTATTTTATTTATTTTATTTTTTTTCTTTTCCTTTTTCTTTCTTTTTCTTTTTCTTTTTCTTTCCTTTTCTTTCTTTTTCTTTTTCTTCTTCTTCTTCTTTCTCTCCCGCGCCCGACGCCGACCACCATTTCCTCACCGCCGTTTCTCCCTCCTCCGGCCACCGTTTTCGACACCGCCGGTCTCTATCTTCTCCTTGAGCTCCGGTGAGTGTTATTCTAGCTTTGGTTTGAGCTAAAATGGTCTAGAATTGCTTAGGTTTCGATTTGAAAATTTCGGCCTCTTTGGGTTTTCGATTTTTTTGAGCTTCGATTTGGATGATTCATGGAAAATTCCTTCACAAATGTTGTTCCCTGGTAGCTTAATCTTCATGTATGAATTTTTACAGAATTTTTAGAGATTTTTTGGATTTTTGGGTATTTTTGAATATTTTAATATTATTTTCTAATTTTCGGAAATTAATTATTTAAATTATGAAATTGGAGTTTATGGTTGAATTAGGTGTTGAAATGAATTATAGAAATTTATTTGGAATTTTTATGAATTTCTAAGTATTTATTTTTAATTATTGAAGTTTATGTGATTTTGTAAAATTAAGTTAATTGTGTTTTAAATTGAATTTAATTGGTTAATTGAGTTTAATTATTGATATTATTGATAAATATGTTGAGAAAATTAATTTTGGATAATTGTATGATTTTTGGTGAATTTTTGAAGTAATTTAGGTATATATATATATATATATAGGGGTATTTTGGTAATTTTACCCTAAATTGTCTAAAAATGTAATTTAATTGGTTTTAATATTTATTTAAAGTATAAAAATGATTTCTACAAAATATTTAGTATTTTTAACTAATTAAAACTATTTTCCGGGAATTATTTTCAATTATATATATAATATACGGTTTTTCTAATAAAATGAGTTTTAAATCGATTTTTACAGTGTTTCAAGATTTATTATGTAATTTCTACGTATGAAATGTATTTTTATGATTTAAGGATATTTTTGGTATATTTGAATATATATTCTGTGTTTGTGGACCCCGGTCGACAGATTGTAGTCTGGAGTCCGACCGAGGGGTTGTGATTGATTGTGGTGTTTATTTTTGAAGTGTATTTTCTTTGCAGGGTCGGCTCTACTCTTTTGAGTAGAGAGATGTCCGTTTTACAGGGAGGTTCTGCCGGATTTCCGGTAGAATTCTCGTAAAACGTGATATCCAGTCGAACCCTAATTCTGTTTCTGTATTTGAATACTCTAGATTTAATTCTAGGATTTCTGTTAGGGTTATTCTGATGTCGATTAATTATTTCTTGTTTAGTTGCGCCGAGACCGAGGGTTAGTGGACCCAGGCCCGTCGGACCCGTCTCGTGGAGCGCATTAGTTGAGTTACTATATTATATATATATGCTTAGGATGCATGATTTAGAAAATGCATGTTTTATTTTGACTAAATATGCATAAATAACATGATTTATATTCAAGTATATTTTTGGTATATTTTTTGGTATATAATAAATTATATACATGTTTTATTAATAAAATATATTTAAAATGTTTTTAAATATATTTTTAGTTTAATTCATGATTTGATTGGATTTATTTGACATATATATACTCAAAATATACCAGGTTTATGTTTGGTATATTTTCGGTATATATATGGTTTATATTGCTATTTCATTTATATCCATGCATCATTTATTTTTGTGAATGAATGTTTTATATTTAAGAATGAAGGATATCAATAGAACGTGCTACCTAGTGGGCAGCACTAGGACCGAGTACGTACCGGTACGCCTATAGCTTTAGGCTATATTACTAACTTATTTATGGATATTGATTTGATTATGATTATTGATATGTGAGATGTGGTTTGGGTGTGATTGCTGGAGCTCGGTTGACCAAGTGTCTCGGGGCCAATCACATTGGCAGTCAGACTGCTGGAGCTCGGTTGACTTAGTGTCTCGGGGCCAGTCTACTGTCCATATGGATTAAGTGGATATATTTGGAATCAGTGAGCCTGTATGGCTAGAGTGTTGTTTAACACTATTTTCTGAGGTTGCGATATTCTAGGGTTCTATGTGATCCTTCATAAAAGTTGATTTTTAGACAAAATATATAAAAGAATTTTTCTGCATCTGTATGAACTTGCCTGTATATATACATATTACTCATATACTGTTGACTGTATGCATTATCACTTAGAGTGTATGTATATGTATTATAGTAATTCACTCAGTGAGGTCTGACTCCCCTCCGTTGACTATTTTTCAGGAGAGTCAACTTCCTCAGACCTCAGTAGCAGGTCGATACGCCGGATTTCTTCCGCCCCGGCTTCTTTATGTAAAATTATATACTTGAGTCTTATTTATTTTATCTAGACACTGCAGTAGTTGTGAAATAAAGTATTTGTTTTAAAGAGATGTATTATAGTAAAACTGGATTTGTATTAAAGATTATACATTTATGAGATTATATATGCGATGTGATGAGTTTTGAATTAAATCCAGTTGATATGGATGATATTGTAATATTTATGATTTTATTTTCCACTGCATATTATATTTTTATTGTTATTTTTGCATATTTATTTTATTTTATTTTTAGGCTTGCTACGGGTTCCGGATTCGAAAGAATTCCCGTTCCCTAGCGCCGGTCATGGCCCCTGTTTTGGGTCGTGACAAAGTTGGTATCAGAGCGAAGTTCGTTTCAGAATGGAGTTCTGTGTCAGGGCTTAGTTTTGGGAGTTGTGGCCCTAGTTTTAAAGTTGTGTTTTCTGTTGGACTACTGCAGTGTATTAGGTTCGAGTATGTCTTGATGAGTATTCCTTGCTGTAGTTTTCAGCGTTATTCCTCCGTTGTCTGTTTTGTCTGAATCTTTCCGTTTGTCTTTTCAGAATGAGGAGGCGAGCGCGTGTCGCTCCACCGGTCGTTGAGGCCGAGGATGATGAGTCTTTTCAGGATGAGGTTTTACCTCCTGAGCAGCCAGTTAGACGTAAAGGTCGTGGCAGGGGTAGACCTCGAGGAGCGGCAGGTCGCCGTAGGCAGAGAGAGTTACAGGACGAGGAGCCTGTTGAGCCTGAGTTTGATGTTCCTGTTCCTCCAGTTGTTCAGCCTGTTCAGCCTGCCTATCAGCAGGGGTATGTCTGACCCTGAGGCAGCTTTGTTCTATGCCAGAGTTGGCAGGATTGCTTTTGATAGTACTTCTGATCCTTTAGATTTTCTGCATGCAATTGAGACTAGGACTCGGACTGCTCATACCGAGTACCAGATGATCATGATCGTTGAGTTGGTCTGTCGAGGGGACCAGCCTTGGATTGGTTTATTCAGATGATCCAGCCCTATATGATGACGATGACATGGGCTCAGTTTCGAGAGCGATTCATGAGGAGATTTTGTCCAGAGCCTCTTCGTTTGAGCTATCGTCTCCGTTTGACTAGTATTTCTCGTGGAGATCGATCAATAGAGGAGTATACCCGAGAGTTCCTTCGTCTGGGTAGATATGCTGAGGATCTGATGCGAGATCAGTATTTCACTGTTACTACCTATGTTACTGGTTTGGGTTCAGCTTTTGCTGGTATGCCTACAGCAGGTCTTACTCTGGAGTCGGTGATTGAGCTAGCTAAGGAGATTGAGCTGAGGTTAGTTAGGCAGGGAGCGATGCCTGATTATTACCAGTTGGGAGTTCAGTCGAGTGGATTGCAGGTTACTCCGTATTCAAGTTTTCATGTTGGTTCGAGTAGTCAGCAGCGAGGTTCGACTCAGCAGAGTCAGAGACAGCAGCAGCGAGTGCATCGGAGCAGTAGACATGGTCGTGGAAGTCAGCGTAGATCGTTCAGATTTGGGTCAGGTGCTTCGAGCAGCAGCAGTGGTCGTAGTTCTGGATCAGCGGCCAGTGTTTGTCAGACTTGTGGTAGAGTCCATTAGGGACCGTGTTATCTGACACCACTGACATGTTTCAGATGCGGGCAGACAGGACATTTTGCCAGATCGTGTCCTTACCCCGGATATCAGCAGCAGCAGATTCCGCGATTCCCACAGCAGTCGATTGCTAGTGCAGCACCCGTGCCATTTCAGTTACCACCAGCCCAGCATCAGAGTTCTACTCAGTTTGTTCCTCAGTAGAGTCGTGGTAGAGGTACGAGAGGAGGTACCCGAGGTGTTGGCCAGGCTTCTACCAGTCAGCAGGGAGGTCGAGGCCAGGCCAGAGTTTTTCATCTGACTCAGCAGGATGCTCAGGCATCTAATGCAGTCGTGGCAGGTATTCTTTCTGTTTGTTACCTGGATGCTTTGGTTTTGTTTGATCTGGGTGCCACGCATTCGTTTGTTTCTCCTGTTTTTGCTTCTAAATCTTATTGGCAAGCTTCGAGGATGGCTTTTCCTTTGTCTGTTGCCACTCCTCTGAGTGATTCTTTGGACGCCGATATTGTTCTTTCTGGTTGTCCAGTTCTCGTGGGAGATAGAGAATTATCTGCTGATTTGATTTTGTTGGATGTGATGGAGTTTGATGTTATTTTGGGAATGGATTGGTTGTCTCAGCACTTTGCCGTGGTAGATTGCAGGAATAAGGAGGTGACTTTTAGAATTCCCGGTGAAGAAGATTTTAAGTTCGTTGGTGATAGGAGTTCAGCACCTCAGAATCTTATTTCTGCTATTTCTGCTAGGAAGTTGTTGAGGAAAGGTTGTCAGGGGTTTTTGGCATTGGTTAGGGATACGTCAGTGGAGAAGTTATCACTCACAGATGTTCCTGTTGCTTGTGAGTTTCCTGATGTTTTTCCCGAGGAGTTGCCAGGTTTACCACCTCATAGAGGGATTGAGTTCTGTATAGATGTGGTTCCAGGTATTACTCCTATATCTATGCCACCCTATCGTATGGCTCCTGCAGAGTTGAGAGAGTTAAAGGAGCAGTTGCAAGAGTTGTTGGATAAGGGTTTTATCAGACCTAGTGTTTGCCCTTGGGGTGCACCAGTCCTGTTTGTGAAGAAGAAGGATGGTACCCTGAGACTGTGCATTGACTACAGAGAGCTTAATAAGGTGACAGTGAAGAACAAGTATCCTCTCCCGAGGATAGATGATTTGTTTAATCAGCTCCAGGGTGCACAGTTCTTTTCTAAGGTTGACTTGAGGTCGGGTTATCATCAGTTGCGGATCAGTGAAGCTGATATTCCTAAGACAGCGTTCCGCACTCGATATGGTCATTATGAGTTTCTGGTGATGTCTTTTGGTTTGACTAATGCACCAGCAGCTTTTATGGACCTGATGAACAGAGTATTCCGACCGTATGTGGATCAGTTTGTGGTAGTCTTCATTGATGATATACTAGTATATTCGAGGAGTATGGAAGAGCACGTATATCACTTGAGGATTGTACTACAGACACTGAGAGATCATCAGCTTTATGCTAAATTCTCGAAGTGTGATTTCTGGATGGAGAGTGTTTCTTTTCTTGGACACGTAGTGTCTAAAGAAGGTATTCAGGTTGATCCACAGAAGATTGAAGCAGTATCTGAGTGGCCTAGACCTACTTCAGTTACTGAGATTCGGAGTTTTCTGGGTTTAGCCGGGTATTATAGGCGGTTTGTGCAGGATTTTTCCAGGATAGCAGCCCCTATGACTCGCTTGACTCAGAAGAATGTTAGATTCGAGTGGTCAGAAGCTTGTGAGAATAGTTTTCAGTTGTTGAAGGAGAAGTTGACCACAGCGTCAGTATTAGCTTTGCCTAATAGTGTGGATAAGTTCACAGTTTACTGTGATGCCTCTAGAATTGGTCTTAGTTGTGTGTTGATGCAGAATGGAAGGGTGATAGCCTATGCTTCGAGGCAGTTGAAGAAGCATGAGCAGAACTATCCCACACATGATCTTGAGATGGCTGCAGTGATCTTTGCTTTGAAGATTTGGAGACATTATTTGTACGGGGTGACTTGTGAGATATTTACTGATCACAAGAGCCTTAAGTACATTTTCCAGCAGCGAGATTTGAATCTGAGGCAGAGAAGATGGTTGGAATTGTTGAAGGATTATGATTGCGAGATTCTTTACCATCTGGGTAAAGCTAATGTGGTAGCAGATGCCTTGAGTAGGAAGTCTTCAGGTAGTCTTGCTCACATCGGTGTGGAGAGGAGACCATTGATCCAGGAGTTGCATCTGATGGTGGATCAAGGTCTGATGATGAAGATCAGTAGATCAGGTGGACTGTTAGCTCAGTTTAAAGTACGATATGTACTAAGGGATAGGATTAAAGTAGCTCAGAGCCGAGATCCTATTCTGGAAGAGCTTGCAGAGAATGTCAGAGCAGGGAAGTTCACTGATTTCACACTCGATGATGATGGTGTGTTATGGATCAGTGGTAGATTGTGTGTTCCTGATGTGGATGATTTGAGAGAGGATATTTTAGAGGAAGCACATTCTACAGCCTACAGCGTTCATCCTGATGTTACTAAGATGTACCACAGTATCAGAGATCTATACTGGTGGGATGGATTGAAGAAGGATGTTGCTGATTATGTTGCTAAGTGCTTGACGTGTCAGCAAGTGAAAGCCGAACATCAGAAGCCTTCTGGGAAGCTTCAGCCTCTTCCTATTCCCGAGTGGAAGTGGGAAAGGATAGCTATGGATTTTATGGTCGGTTTACCTCGTTCGAAGGATGGATACGATTCCATCTGGGTGATTGTAGACAGATTGACGAAGTCTGCACATTTCTTGCCTGTGAAAGCCACATATTCAGTTGTTAGATTGGCGAAGTTGTACGTGAAGCATATTGTATGCCTTCATGGTGTACCTGTGTCCATTGTGTCAGACAGAGGTTCGGTGTTTACTTCTCGTTTTTTGCAGAAGTTGCAGGAAGCGATGGGCACTAGGTTGGATTTCAGTACTCCTTTTCATCCTCAGACAGATGGTCAGTCTGAGAGGACGATCCAGACATTGGAAGATATGTTGAGGATGTGTGTCTTGGATTTGAGAGGTAGCTGGGATGATCATTTGTCGCTTGTTGAGTTTGCATATAATAACAGCTACCATAGCAGTATTGTCATGGCACCATATGAGGCGTTGTATGGAAGGAAGTGTAGATCCCCGTTGAGTTGGGATGAGATTGGTGAGAGAGCTTTGACTGGACCAGAGATGGTTCAAGATGCTGTAGAGAAAGTCGCCGTGATCAAGCGTAGATTAGAGACCGCAGTTAGTAGACAGAAGAGTTATGCGGATCCTAGGCGCAGAGATGTGGAGTTTCAGGTTGGAGATTTCGTTTTTCTGAAAGTATCTCCGATGAAGGGTGTGATGAGATTTGGCAGGAAGGGTAAGTTAGCACCGAGATATATTGGACCGTTTGAGATTCTGGAGAGAGTTGGCACTGTTGCATATCGGTTGGATTTGCCTCCGAGTATGTCACAGGTGCATCCAGTATTTCATATCTCGATGTTGAGGAAGTATATCTCAGATCCTTCACATGTGTTGCAACCTGATAGTGTAGAAGTGAGTGAAGATTTGACGTTTGTGGAAGAACCTGTGGCGATCGTAGATTTTCAAGTTTGACAGTTGCGATCGAAGCAGATTCCGATGGTCAAGGTTTTATGGCGTAGCGACAGAGTTGAAGAACATACGTGGGAGACTGAAGCTGAGATGCGAGCTTCTTACCCGTATCTCTTTCCTTCCTGATTCTGTAATCTTGTTTTTAGAATTCGGGGACGAATTCTTGTAAGGGGGGAAGACTGTAATATCCCGTGTTTTTTTTTAAAATATTTTTTACACTGTACCGGGATATACAGTGTCAATAATTTTCATGCATTATACGATATTTTTATGAGTTGATATGTATTTTAAACCTATTTTAATTACTGTCTATTATTTTCAGTATTTTACGTAAAATTTTCCCGGGACTTTCATTTTCGGGGAAATTTCCACGTAAACAATGTATTATTAATTATTTTAAATGTATTTACGGGTTTGCATGAACTCATACATATTTTTAAATTATTAAATAAAGCCTGTGTGTGTATATTTATTTAATTAGGGTTTATTATTACCCTAATATTTTATTATTTATTTATTATTATTTGATTATTTTATTTATTATTAAATTATTAAAATTTATTATTTTATTATTAATTATTTATTAATATTTAATTATTTTAATTTATTTTATTTTTTTCTTTTTTTTCTTTTCCTTTTTCTTTCTTTTTCTTTTTCTTTTTCTTTCCTTTTCTTTCTTTTTCTTTTTCTTCTTCTTCTTTCTCTCCCGCGCCCGACGCCGACCACCATTTCCTCACCGCCGTTTCTCCCTCCTCCGGCCACCGTTTTCGACACCGCCGGTCTCTATCTTCTCCTTGAGCTCCGGTGAGTGTTATTCTAGCTTTGGTTTGAGCTAAAATGGTCTAGAATTGCTTAGGTTTCGATTTGAAAATTTCGGCCTCTTTGGGTTTTCGATTTTTTTGAGCTTCGATTTGGATGATTCATGGAAAATTCCTTCACAAATGTTGTTCCTAGTAGCTTAATCTTCATGTATGAATTTTTACAGAATTTTTAGAGATTGTTTGGATTTTTGGGTATTTTTGAATATTTTAATATTATTTTCTAATTTTCGGAAATTAATTATTTAAATTATGAAATTGGAGTTTATGGTTGAATTAGGTGTTGAAATGAATTATAGAAATTTATTTGGAATTTTTATGAATTTCTAAGTATTTATTTTTAATTATTGAAGTTTATGTGATTTTGTAAAATTAAGTTAATTGTGTTTTAAATTGAATTTAATTGGTTAATTGAGTTTAATTATTGATATTATTGATAAATATGTTGAGAAAATTAATTTTGGATAATTGTATGATTTTTGGTGAATTTTTGAAGTAATTTAGGTATATATATATATATATATAGGGGTATTTTGGTAATTTTACCCTAAATTGTCTAAAAATGTAATTTAATTGGTTTTAATATTTATTTAAAGTATAAAAATGATTTCTACAAAATATTTAGTATTTTTAACTAATTAAAACTATTTTCCGGGAATTATTTTCAATTATATATATAATATACGGTTTTTCTAATAAAATGAGTTTTAATCGATTTTTACAGTGTTTCAAGATTTATTATGTAATTTCTACGTATGAAATGTATTTTTATGATTTAAGGATATTTTTGGTATATTTGAATATATATTCTGTGTTTGTGGACCCCGGTCGACAGATTGTAGTCTGGAGTCCGACCGAGGGGTTGTGATTGATTGTGGTGTTTATTTTTGAAGTGTATTTTCTTTGCAGGGTCGGCTCTACTCTTTTGAGTAGAGAGATGTCCGTTTTACAGGGGAGGTTCTGCCGGATTTCCGGTAGAATTCTCGTAAAACGTGATATCCAGTCGAACCCTAATTCTGTTTCTGTATTTGAATACTCTAGATTTAATTCTAGGATTTCTGTTAGGGTTATTCTGATGTCGATTAATTATTTCTTGTTTAGTTGCGCCGAGACCGAGGGTTAGTGGACCAGGCCCGTCGGACCCGTCTCGTGGAGCGCATTAGTTGAGTTACTATATTATATATATATGCTTAGGATGCATGATTTAGAAAATGCATGTTTTATTTTGACTAAATATGCATAAATAACATGATTTATATTCAAGTATATTTTTGGTATATTTTTGGTATATAATAAATTATATACATGTTTTATTAATAAAATATATTTAAAATGTTTTTAAATATATTTTTAGTTTAATTCATGATTTGATTGGATTTATTTGACATATATATACTCAAAATATACCAGGTTTATGTTTGGTATATTTTCGGTATATATATGGTTTATATTGCTATTTCATTTATATCCATGCATCATTTATTTTTGTGAATGAATGTTTTATATTTAAGAATGAAGGATATCAATAGAACGTGCTACCTAGTGGGCAGCACTAGGACCGAGTACGTACCGGTACGCCTATAGCTTTAGGCTATATTACTAACTTATTTATGGATATTGATTTGATTATGATTATTGATATGTGAGATGTGGTTTGGGTGTGATTGCTGGAGCTCGGTTGACCAAGTGTCTCGGGGCCAATCACATTGGCAGTCAGACTGCTGGAGCTCGGTTGACTTAGTGTCTCGGGGCCAGTCTACTGTCCATATGGATTAAGTGGATATATTTGGAATCAGTGAGCCTGTATGGCTAGAGTGTTGTTTAACACTATTTTCTGAGGTTGCGATATTCTAGGGTTCTATGTGATCCTTCATAAAAGTTGATTTTCAGACAAAATATATAAAAGAATTTTTCTGCATCTGTATGAACTTGCCTGTATATATACATATTACTCATATACTGTTGACTGTATGCATTATCACTTAGAGTGTATGTATATGTATTATAGTAATTCACTCAGTGAGGTCTGACTCCCCTCCGTTGACTATTTTTCAGGAGAGTCAACTTCCTCAGACCTCAGTAGCAGGTCGATACGCCGGATTTCTTCCGCCCCGGCTTCTTTATGTAAATTATATACTTGAGTCTTATTTATTTTATCTAGACACTGCAGTAGTTGTGAAATAAAGTATTTGTTTTAAAGAGATGTATTATAGTAAAACTGGATTTGTATTAAAGATTATACATTTATGAGATTATATATGCGATGTGATGAGTTTTGAATTAAATCCAGTTGATATGGATGATATTGTAATATTTATGATTTTATTTTCCGCTGCATATTATATTTTTATTGTTATTTTTGCATATTTATTTTATTTTATTTTTAGGCTTGCTACGGGTTCCGGATTCGAAAGAATTCCCGTTCCCTAGCGCCGGTCATGGCCCCTGTTTTGGGTCGTGACATTAGGGTTCGACCGGATATCACGTTTTACGAGAATTCTACCAAAAATTCGACAGAACCTCCCCTGTAAAACGAACATCTCTCTACTCAAAAGAGTAGAGCCGACCCTGCAAAGAAATACACTTCGAGAAAATAAGTTCAACACTCAACCACAACCCCTCGGTCGGACTCCAGACTACAACCTACTGACCGGGTCCACAAACATAGAACAATTCCAGAAATACCAAAAATATCCTTATAACATAGAAATTCATTTTATACGTAGAAATTACATAATTAACCTTTAAACACAGTAAAAACCGATAAAAACTCATTTTATTAGAAAAAACCGTATATTATATATATAATTGAAAATAATTTACGAAAAATAGTTTTAATTAGTTAAAAATACTAAATAATTTGTAGAAATCATTTTTATACCTTAAATAACTATTAAAACCAATTAAATTACATTTTTTGTAAATTTTGTGTAAAATTACCAAAATACCCCTATATATATAAATATACTTAAACTACTTCAAAAATTCACCAAAAATTATACAATTATCCAAAATTAATTTTCTCAACATATTTATCAATAATATTAATAATTAAACTCAATTAACCAATTAAATTCAATTAAAAACACATTTAACATAATTTTCCCCAAAATTCTATAAACTTCAATAATTCAAAATAAATACTTAGAAATTCATAAAAATTCAAAATAAATTCCTATAATTCATTTCAACACCTAATTTAACTATAAAACACAATTTCATAATTTAAATAATTAATTTCCGAAAATAAAAAATAATATTAAAATATTCAAAAATACCAAAAAATTCATACATGTAGATTAAGCTACTAGGATCAATATTTGTGAAGGGAGTTTTCATGAATCAATCAATTCGAAGCTCAAAAAAATCAAAAACCCTAATAGGCCGAAATTGAAAATTCGAAACCTAAGCAAATCAAGACCATTTAAGCTCAAACCAAAGCTAGAATCACACTCACCGGAGCTCAAGGAGAAGAAAGAGACCGACGGTGTCAAAAATGGTGGCCGGAATCGACGTGATTGACGGTAGCTCGACTTTCGGCTTCTCCAGCCAAAAATGGCTTCCAGGTGTCGAAAATGGCTACCACAGGCGGCGAGGAAGGCTGGGGAAGGTGGTGGCACACCGGACGGCACTCTCACGGCAGGCATCCGGATGGCGAAGGGAAGGTGATCGGGGAAGAAGGAGTAGTCGGGGCAGTTTTGTAATTTTCCAAAGTTTGATTTTTTTGATATATAATGTGTATATATATATATATATAGATTATACTATATATTAAAATAATATTAAATCACACACATTAAATATACACCACACACATAAAATTTAATATTTTAATAATTTATACTAAATAAAAATAATTAAATAACAATAAAACTAATAAATAATTAATAAAATATTAGGGTAATATTAAACCCTAATTAAATAAATAATTACATATATACACGGTGTTTAATATTTTAAAAATATGTATGAGGTCATGCAAGTCCGAAAATATATTTAAAATAATTAATAATAAATTATTTACGTGAAAATTTCCCCGAAAAGGAAAGTCCCGGGAAAATTTTACGTAAAGCACTGTAAATAATACACAATAATTAAAATAGGTTTTAAATACATATTAACTCATAAAAATATCATATATATATTCAAAATTTATTAACACTGCATATCCCGGTACAGTGTAAAAATATTTTAAAAACACGGGATATTACAGGCTGAAATTGATTTTCGAATATTTTTTTTTTGAATTTTTCTTTGTGATTCATGAAAAATCCCTTAACAAATGTTGATCCTAGTAGCTTAATCTTCATGTGTGAATTTTTGTAGAATTTTTGGAGATTATTTTGATATTTGGGTATTTTTGAATATTTTATTATTATTTTCTAATTTTTGAAAATTAATTAATTAAATTATGAAATTGTGTTTTATGATAAATATAGGTGTTGAAATGAATTATAGAAATTTATTTTGAATTTTTATGAATTTCTATGTATTTATTTTGAATTTGTTTAAGTTTATGTAATTTTGGAAAATTAGGTTAATTATGTTTTTAATTGAAATTAATTAGTTAATTGAGTTTAATTATTGATATTATTGATAAATATGTTGATAAAATTAATTTTGTGCAATTATATTATTTTTGGTGAATTTTTGGAGTAATTTTAGTATATTTATATATATATAGGGTATTTTGGTAATTTTATCCTAAATTGGCTAAAAATGTAATTAAATTGATTTTAATAGCTATTTAAGGTATAAAAATGATTTCTGTAAATTATTTAGTATTTTTAATTAATTAAAACTATTTTTCGTGAATTATTTTCAAATTATATATATAATATACAATTTTTCTAAATAATTAAGTTTTTATTGCTTTTTAATGTGTTTTAGGGCTAATTACATAATTTCTACTTATAAAATGTATTTATGTGATATAAGGGTATTTTTGGTATTTCTATATTATTTTATGGATTGTGAACCCCGATCGGTAGACTGTAGTTTGGAGTCCGACCGAGGGGTTGTGGATGTGTTTCTATGTTTGTTTTTCAAAGTGTGTTTCTTTGCAGGGCCGGCTCTACTCTTTGAGCAGAGAGATGTCCATTTTACAAGGGAGGTTCTGTCAGATTTTTGATAGAATTCTCGTAAAACGTGATGTTCGGTCGAACCCTAATTTTGATTCTGTGTCTAATATTCTAGATCGAGTTTCTAAGATTTCCTGTTAGGTTTATTCTGATGTCTGTTATTTTTTTTGTATGTTTAGTTGCGCTGAGACCGAGGCTTAGTGGACCAGGCCCATCGGACCTATCTCGAGGAGTGCACTAAGTGTGAGTTACTATTCTATATATATATGCTTTAGGGTGCATGATTTAGAAATGTATGTGTTATTTTGATTAAATATGCATAAATAATTCAATTGGTATTTAAGTTATTTTTAGTTTATTTTTGGTTTATCTTTGGTTTATTTTGGTATATCTTAAATTATATGCATGCTTTATTAAACATTTATATTTAAAATGTTTTTAAACATATATTTAGTTTATTTTACGATTATATTGGATTTATTTGACGTATATATACTAGAAATATACCAACGAGTATATATATGGTTTATGTTACTACTTATTTCAAATTCATGCATCATTTATTTTATGAATGTATGTTTTATAATTATAATGAAGGATATCAATAGAACGTGCTACCTAGTGGGCAGCACTAGGACCGAGTACGTACCGGTACGCTTATAGCATTTAGGCTATATTAATAACCATTTGTGGATATTGATTGGATATGATTATTTGATGTGTGAGATATGATTTGGGTGTGTGATTGCTGGAGCTCGGTTGACCTAGTGTCTCAGGGCCAATCATACTGACAGTCACACTGCTGGAGCTCAGTTGACTTAGTGTCTCGGGGCCAGTCTACTGTCCAAATAGATCAAGTGATTATATTGGAATAAGTGAGCCTGTATGGCTAGAGTGTTGTTTAACACTATTTTTGAGGTCGCAATATTCTAGGGTTCTATTTGATCCTTCATGAACTGTGATTTTCAATAAAAATATATAAAATGATTTTATTGCATCTGTGTGTATTTGATTGTATATATGCTTATTATATATATACTATTGACTATGTGCATTGTCATTTAGTATGCATGTATATATATTATAGTAATTCACTCAGTGAGGTTTGACTCCCCTCTGTTGACCATTTTTTAGGAGAGTCTTCTTCCTCAGACCTTAGTAGCAGGCCTGTACGCCAGATTTCTTCCACCCCGGCTTCTTTATGTAAACTGCTTATTTTAGTCTTGAGTTTTATTTTATAATCTAGACACTACAGTAGTTGTAAATAAATTATGGATTTTATGTATTATATTTGTGTGAGTTATGTACTCTGAATATTTGAACTGAAACTTGTATTAAAGGATTTATTTATATATATGAGATATGGATTTGATTTAAATCCCGTAGTCGATTATTATTTTAATATTTATGATTTTATTTCCGCTGCATTAAGTGTTATTATTATTATTATTATTTTATGTTTATTTTATTTTATTTTAGGCTTGCTACGGGTTTCGGATTCGAAAGAATTCCCATTCCCTAGCGCCGGTCATGGCTCCTGTTTTGGGTCGTGACAAAGTTGGTATCAAAGCGGAGTTCTGTGTCAGGGCTTAGTTGTATGAGTCGTGGCCCTAGTTTTCAAGTTGTGTTTTCTTTTGGTAACTACTGCAGTGAATTAGGTTCGAGTATGTCTTGATAAGTATTCCTTGCTTTAGTTTTCTGCATTATTCTTCCATTGTCTGTTTTGTCTGAATCATTCTGTTGTCTTTTCAGAATGAGGAGGCGAGTGCATGTCGCTCCACCTGTCATTGAGGCCGAGGATGATGAGTCTTTTCAGGATGAGGTTTTACCTCCTGAGCAGCCAGTTAGACATAGAGGTCATGGCAGAGGTAGACCTCAAGGAGCGGTAAGTCACCGTAGGCAGAGAGAGTTACAGGACGAGGAGACTGTAGAGCCTGAATTTGATGTTCCTGTGCCTCCAGTTGTTCAGCCTGTTCAGCCTGCCTATCAGCAGGGTATGTTTGACCCTGAGGCAGCTGTCACGACCCAAAACAGGGGCCATGACCGGCGCTAGGGAACGGGAATTCTTTCGAATCCGGAACCCGTAGCAAGCCTAAAAATAAAATAAAACATGCAATAATAACAATAACAATATTATATGCAGCGGAAATAAAAATCATAAATATAATAATAACATTTTCATCACTAGATTTAAATCAAATCTCATCTCATCACATATATATAAAATCTTTCAGTACAAATCCAGTTTCAATATAATACATCTCTTTAAATAAAATACATGAAATCCCACATTTTAATTCACAACTACTGCAGTGTCTAGATTATAAAAATAAGACTTAAGTAAATAGTTTACACAAAGAAGCCGGGGCGGAAGAAATTCGGCGTATGGGTCTGCTACTGAGGTCTGAAGATGTTGACTCTCCTGAAAAATAGTCAACGGAGGGGAGTCAGACCTCACTAAGTGAATTACTATAATATATATACATACACACTAAATGATAATGCATACAGTCAACAGTATATATCTAATATATATATACAGGCAATTACACACAGATGCAATAAAATCATTTTTATATATTTTATCTGAAAATCATCTTTTATGAAGGATCATATAGAACCCTAGAATATCGCAATCCTTAGAAATAGTGTTAGACAACACTCTAGCCACGCAGTCTCACTTAATCCAAAGATATCCACTTAATCCATTTGGACAGTAGACTAGCCCCGAGACACTAAGTCAACCGAGCTCTAGCAGTCTGATTACCAGTGTGATTGGCCCCGAGACACTTGGTCAACCGAGCTCCAGCAATCACACCCAAATCCCATCACACACATCAATAATCATAATCAATCAATATCCGCAAATAGTTAGTAGTATAGCCTAAATACTATAGGCGTACCGGTACATACTCGGTCCTAGTGCTGCCCACTAGGTAGCACGTTCTATCGATATCCTTCATTAATAAATATAAAACATTCATTCACAATTAAATGATGCATGAATTTTAATAAAACAACAATATAAACCATATATATACCGAAAATATACCAAAAGTAAACCAGGTATATTTCGAGTATATATATGTCAAATAAATTCAATCAAATTACAGTTTAAGCTAGAAATTTATTTAAAAATATTTTAAATATAATTTATTAATAAAACATGCA
>CANTUR010002170.1:0-12500 GCA_947683625.1 Mallotus nudiflorus
GCCGAGCCTCGGCAGGCCCTCGGACGAGATTCCTGGCATGCCTCGGCGCGCGATGGCCGAGGCTTCGCAGGCCCTCGGCCGAGATTCCTGGCATGCCTCGGCGCGCATGGCCGATCCTCGGCAGGCCCTCGGCCGAGAGTCCAGGCATGCCTCGGCGCGCATGGCCGAGCCTCGGCACGCCCTCGGCCGAGAGTCCCCGGCATGCCTCGGCACGCATGGCCGAGGCCTCGGCACCCTCTCGGCCAAGAGTGCTGGCATGCCTCGGAGCGCATGGCCGAGGCCTCGGCCCCCTCTCGGCCGAGAGTCCTCGCATGCCTCGGCGCTCATGGCCGAGCATCGGCAGGCCCTCGGACGAGATTCCTGGCATGCCTCGGCGCGCATGGCCGAGGCTTCGCAGGCCCTCGGCCGAGACTCCTGGCATGCCTGGGCGCGCATGGCCGAGGCCTCGGCACCCTCTCGGCCAAGAGTCCTGGCATGCCTCGGAGCGCATGGGCGAGGCCTCGGCACCCTCTCGGCCGAGAGTCCTGGCATGCCTCGGCGCGCATGGCCGAGCCTCGGCAGGCCCTCGTGTCACGTGAGTTTTGTTAACCCCCAACACTCGCCCACGTGCGGCCTAGCAATACCTCGTCCAACCCACCGCAAGTACGCTAGTAAGCCTCCTTACCCACACTTTTAGGATCGTGCCTTGGCTTTGGAAAGCTAGCACACCCACTAGCAAAATGTATGCTTAAGAAGAGAAAGGGTAGCACAAGTGTTATATGTAAAGAAACCTTGCTTTACACTATATAAATAAACAAGAATGGCTTACAAGAAAGTATGCTTCCTATGGCTTTACAAGGCTTAGCTCTCTCTTGGCTAGATGGCTCCTAACACTCTTTTTCTCTATCCATTTACAAATGAGGGTGGAGGTATTTATAGATGAGGATGGGTTACTATTCCCACCTCCTTACTATTCCACCTCCTCATGGGAATATTCTAGAACCTTCCCATGTCACACTTATGGAAGCTTCCCTTCCTCTCCTCCCATGGAGAGTTCTAGACACCCCATGTCTAGATATTTCCATAAGCTTCCCATACAACCCTCATGGACTCTCTACACACTTCCATAATATGCTAGAGTACTCCACACAACTCTAGCTTATTCTAGCCTATTCTAGAATATTCTATAGTACTCCTACATACTATAGTTAAGCTTGGGAGAATGCATGCCTTCCAAACCACCCACCTCGGTGTCAAAACTCCTTAGGGCATATTTCCCGTGACATTCTCCCCCACCAAACCTAGCGACGCCCTCGTCGCTCATGAGGTTTTGGCGATTCCAAGAGCTTCACAAGCTTCTTCAACCCTCGAAGCAGCTCCTTTGTCGCCTCCATGTCAAGACCCTCGCGCTTGACTCGCGTTGCTTGAGTAGTCGACTTGCGCCTCCCATGATTCTCCAAGACTCCCTTCTCTTGGTCACGACCCTTTCGTGCTCTCATGGTTGCCCCCTTCGATCCTCCCCTTGGATCGTGCTCGTCGACGCACTCCTTGCTCCTTTGGGAAGTCCTTCGCGTACCCTTGCGAACATCTTCCTTCCTTGGCGCACCCCTTGACGCCTTTGTGCCACCCATTTCACCCTTATGGATGGTCTTGGACTTGTCATCCACCTTACCCTTTGGTGGTGAAGTAGGCTTCCTTTGCCTACCTTTGTACTTATTCCCTCGATGTGTAGGCCTCTTTGCACCCTTCTCACCTTGCCCCTCTCGAGATTCACCCTTGGAGATTTGTATGTCGAAGATCCCCTTGTCTTGACACTTCTCCCTCTCGATAGGTATGGGTAGCATTTGGCCATCCTCCATAAAGTACATGGTGTTAGCATAGGGAACCAAGATAGCTTTCACCATGTTTAGGAAGTCCATCCCCAAGTAGAACTTCCTTCCTCCAAGTGGAGCTACCAAAATGTCAAGTTTGCCATGCCATGGACCAATCTCGACGTCCACTCCACGAGCCTTCCCCTCGATTTTGAACATCTTGTCGTCCACCCCCTTTGGCAAAGCCACTTGACTTTCTATATGGCATGCCTAATCTCATCGGCAAGCTCCCTTGCCATATAGATTGCATCGGCACCAGAGTCGATCATGGCTTCTAAGGTTTGTCCCCGCACCTTAGTCTTGATTAACATCCGGCCACGATGTTGCTCTCCACTCTTGGTTGAATGGAAGGAAGGAGATTGATGCTAGCAAGCTCACCCTCACGTTGCTTCTCCCCCTCCTCCATTCTTACCAAAGCCGCAAGCTTCCCTCGCTTGGGGCACTCATATGCTCGATGTGGCCCATTGCAAATGAAACAAGCAAGTTTAGGCTTAGAAGACTCACCCTTGTCCTCCTTGCGCCATGGTTTGGATGACCCCTCTTTGTCATCCCTCCTCCACTTGCTTCGTCCTTATATCTTGGGCGGGAGCGCTCTTCGTCATTGTCGGAAGACTCCCCATTGTCTCCCCCACCATTGCTATCGTAATCGACCTTTTTGCCTTTGTCTTTCAGGTCCCTTTTCTTGAACTCTATTAAGCTCTCGGCAATGGCCATCGCGGTAGCAAGGTCTTTGACATCTCGTCGCTCCAACTCTTGCTTGGCCCAATGGGACAATCCATCGAGGAAGTTGAATAATGCCTCCTTCTCTCCCAAATTAGGTATCTCCAACATCAACTCGGAGAACTCCTTGACATACTCTCGTATGTACCCCTCCTTGTGTTGAAGACGACGAAGCTTGGCCCTCGCTTCATTCTCCGCATCCTTGGGGTAGAATTGGGCCTTTAACTCCCTCTTGAAGTCTTCCCATGTAGTGATGGTGCACGTCCCCCTTTTGACGTCCTCGCACCTCCTTCTCCACCACACGGTAGCCACATCATTTAAATAGAGAGATACAGACCTCACCTTGGCATTCTCGTCTACGATGCCTACGGCCTCAAAGTACCTCTCCAAGCTCCATAGGAAGTTGTCGATCTCCCTCGCATTCCTCGCCCCACCATAGGCTTTTGGCTTAGGAGCATCCACTTTATGAATGGTCGTAGCTTGGACTCCCCCACCGCTCGCCAACGCGGCCTTTACCAAGCTAAGCTCCATCTCGAGCTTCTCGACCTTCTCCTTGTAAGCTTGCAACATTGCCTTAAGGGTTTTGTCTTCCCTTGACAACTTGTCCACGACCTCATTCAAGGCACCTTGCATCTCCCCTCGAAGCTCCTCCTCGTCACCACCCTTGGACTCGAGCTCCACGATACGTTGGTCCATGTCTTCGAGCTTGTCCCTCCACTCGGACATGGTGGTCTCTACCTTGACCAACCTTTCCTCCATGGCCGTTAACATGTCACGAGATTTCTCTCGTCCACCCTTCTTCGCACCACCTTGTGCTTGGCTTGTTGCTTGCTCACCTGAACCCGCCATTCTTTTGTGCTAACACTCCAACACACACTCCAAAATAGGCAACCCAAATCCTCGAACTCAACCAAGAGCTCTGATACCAACTGTCACGTGAGTTTTGTTAACCCCCAACACTCGCCCACGTGCGGCCTAGCAATACCTCGTCCAACCCACGCAAGTACGCTAGTAAGCCTCCTTACCCACACTTTTAGGATCGTGCCTTGGCTTTGGAAAGCTAGCACACCCACTAGCAAAATGTATGCTTAAGAAGAGAAAGGGTAGCACAAGTGTTATATGTAAAGAAACCTTGCTTTACACTATATAAATAAACAAGAATGGCTTACAAGAAAGTATGCTTCCTATGGCTTTACAAGGCTTAGCTCTCTCTTGGCTAGATGGCTCCTAACACTCTTTTTCTCTATCCATTTACAAATGAGGGTGGAGGTATTTATAGATGAGGATGGGTTACTATTCCCACCTCCTTACTATTCCACCTCCTCATGGGAATATTCTAGAACCTTCCCATGTCACACTTATGGAAGCTTCCCTTCCTCTCCTCCCATGGAGAGTTCTAGACACCCCATGTCTAGATATTTCCATAAGCTTCCCATACAACCCTCATGGACTCTCTACACACTTCCATAATATGCTAGAGTACTCCACACAACTCTAGCTTATTCTAGCCTATTCTAGAATATTCTATAGTACTCCTACATACTATAGTTAAGCTTGGGAGAATGCATGCCTTCCAAACCACCCACCTCGGTGTCAAAACTCCTTAGGCATATTTCCCCGTGACACTCGGCCGAGATTCCTGGCATGCCTCGGAGCGCATGGCCGAGGCTCGGCAGGGCCCTCGGCCGAGAGTCCTGGCATGCCTCGGCGCTCATGGCCGAGGCTCGGCAGGCCCTCGGCCGAGATTCCTGGCATGCCTCGGCGCTCATGGCCGAGGCTCGGCAGGCCCTCGGCCGAGAGTCCTGGCATGCCTCGGCGCGCATGGCCGAGCCTCGGCAGGCCCTCGGCCGAGAGTCCTGGCATGCCTCGGCGCGCATGGCCGAGCCCTCGGCACGCCCTCGGCCGAGAGTCCGGGCATGCCTCGGCGCGCATGGCCGAGGCCTCGGCACCCTCTCGGCCAAGAGTGCTGGCATGCCTCGGAGCGCATGGCCGAGGCCTCGGCCCCCCTCTCGGCCGAGAGTCCTCGCATGCCTCGGCGCTCATGGCCGAGCCTCGGCAGGCCCTCGGACGAGATTCCTGGCATGCCTCGGCGCGCATGGCCGAGGCTTCGCAGGCCCTCGGCCGAGATTCCTGGCATGCCTCGGCGCGCATGGCCGATCCTCGGCAGGCCCTCGGCCGAGAGTCCAGGCATGCCTCGGCGCGCATGGCCGAGCCTCGGCACGCCCTCGGCCGAGTGTCCCGGCATGCCTCGGCACGCATGGCCGAGGCCTCGGCACCCTCTCGGCCAAGAGTGCTGGCATGCCTCGGAGCGCATGGCCGAGGCCTCGGCCCCCTCTCGGCCGAGAGTCCTCGCATGCCTCGGCGCTCATGGCCGAGCCTCGGCAGGCCCTCGGACGAGATTCCTGGCATGCCTCGGCGCGCATGGCCGAGGCTTCGCAGGCCCTCGGCCGAGATTCCTGGCATGCCTCGGCGCGCATGGCCGATCCTCGGCAGGCCCTCGGCCGAGAGTCCAGGCATGCCTCGGCGCGCATGGCCGAGCCTCGGCACGCCCCTCGGCCGAGAGTCCCCGGCATGCCTCGGCACGCATGGCCGAGGCCTCGGCACCCTCTCGGCCAAGAGTGCTGGCATGCCTCGGAGCGCATGGCCGAGGCCTCGGCCCCCTCTCGGCCGAGAGTCCTCGCATGCCTCGGCGCTCATGGCCGAGCATCGGCAGGCCCTCGACGAGATTCCTGGCATGCCTCGGCGCGCATGGCCGAGGGCTTCGCAGGCCCTCGGCCGAGACTCCTGGCATGCCTGGGCGCGCATGGCCGAGGCCTCGGCACCCTCTCGGCCAAGAGTCCTGGCATGCCTCGGAGCGCATGGGCGAGGCCTCGGCACCCTCTCGGCCGAGAGTCCTGGCATGCCTCGGCGCGCATGGCCGAGCCTCGGCAGGCCCTCGGCCGAGATTCCTGGCATGCCTCGGAGCGCATGGCCGAGGCTCGGCAGGCCCTCGGCCGAGAGTCCTGGCATGCCTCGGCGCTCATGGGCCGAGCCTCGGCAGGCCCTCGGCCGAGATTCCTGGCATGCCTCGGCGCTCATGGCCGAGGCTCGGCAGGCCCTCGTGTCACGGGAAATATGCCTAAGGAGTTTTGACACCGAGGTGGGTGGTTTGGAAGGCATGCATTCTCCCAAGCTTAACTATAGTATGTAGGAGTACTATAGAATATTCTAGAATAGGCTAGAATAAGCTAGAGTTGTGTGGAGTACTCTAGCATATTATGGAAGTGTGTAGAGAGAAAAAGAGAGTGTTAGGAGCCATCTAGCCAAGAGAGAGCTAAGCCTTGTAAAGCCATAGGAAGCATACTTTCTTGTAAGCCATTCTTGTTTATTTATATAGTGTAAAGCAAGGTTTCTTTACATATAACACTTGTGCTACCCTTTCTCTTCTTAAGCATACATTTTGCTAGTGGGTGTGCTAGCTTTCCAAAGCCAAGGCACGATCCTAAAGTGTGGGTAAGGAGGCTTACTAGCATACTTGCGTGGGTTGGACGAGGTATTGCTAGGCCGCACGTGGGCGAGTGTTGGGGGTTAACAAAACTCACGTGACAGTTGGTATCAGAGCCGGTTGAGCTCTTGGTTGAGTTCGAGGATTTGGGTTGCCTTCTTTGGAGTGTGTGTTGGAGTGTTAGCACAAAAGAATGGCGGGTTCAGGTGAGCAAGCAACAAGCCAAGCACAAGGTGGTGCGAAGAAGGGTGGACGAGAGAAATCTCGTGACATGTTAACGGCCATGGAGGAAAGGTTGGTCAAGGTAGAGACCACCATGTCCGAGTGGAGGGACAAGCTCGAAGACATGGACCAACGCATCGTGGAGCTCGAGTCCAAGGGTGGTGACGAGGAGGAGCTTCGAGGGGAGATGCAAGGTGCCTTGAATGAGGTCGTGGACAAGTTGTCAAGGGAAGACAAAACCCTCAAGGCAATGTTGCAAGCTTACAAGGAGAAGGTCGAGAAGCTCGAGATGGAGCTTAGCTTGGTAAAGGCCGCGTTGGCGAGCGGTGGGGGAGTCCAAGCTACGACCATTCATAAAGTGGATGCTCCTAAGCCAAAAGCCTATGGTGGGGCGAGGAATGCGAGGGAGATCGACAACTTCCTATGGAGCTTGGAGAGGTACTTTGAGGCCGTAGGCATCGTAGACGAGAATGCCAAGGTGAGGTCTGTATCTCTATTTAAATGATGTGGCTACCGTTGTGGTGGAGAAGAAGGTGCGAGGATGTCAAAAGGGGGACGTGCACCATTGCCACATGGGAAGACTTCAAGAGGGAGTTAAAGGCCCAATTCTACCCCAAGGATGCGGAGAATGAAGCGAGGGCCAAGCTTCGTCGTCTTCAACACAAGGAGGGGTACATACGAGAGTATGTCAAGGAGTTCTCCGAGTTGATGTTGGAGATACCTGATTTGGGAGAGAAGGAGGCATTGTTCAACTTCCTCGATGGATTGTCCATTGGGCCAAACAAGAGTTGGAGCGACGAGATGTCAAAGACCTTGCTACCGCGATGGCCATTGCCGAGAGCTTAATAGAGTTCAAGAAAAGGGACCCGAAAGACAAAGGCAAAAAGGTCGAGTACGATAGCAATGGTAGGGGAGACAATGGGGAGTCTTCCGACGATGACGAAGAGCGCTCCCGCCCAAGGTATAAGGGACGAAGCAAGTGGAGGAGGGATGACAAAGAGGGGTCATCCAAACCATGGCGTAAGGAGGACAAGGGTGAGTCTTCTAAGCCGAAACTTGCTTGTTTCATTTGCAATGGGCCACATCGAGCATATGAGTGCCCCAAGCGAGGGAAGCTTGCGGCTTTGGTAAGAATGGAGGAGGGGGAGAAGCAACGTGAGGGTGAGCTTGCTAGCATCAATCTCCTTCCTTCCATTCAACCCAAGAGTGGAGAGCAACATCGTGGCCGAATGTTGATCAAGACTAAGGTGCGGGGACAAACCTTAGAAGCCATGATCGACTCTGGTGCCGATGCAATCTATATGGCAAAGGAGCTTGCCGACGAGATAGGCATGCCATATAGAAAGTCAAGTGGCTTTGCCAAAGGGGGTGGACGACAAGATGTTCAAAATCGAGGGGAAGGCTCGTGGAGTGGACATCGAGATTGGTCGTGGCATGGCAAGCTTGACATTTTAGTAGCTCCACTTGGAGGAAGGAAGTTCTACTTGGGGATGGACTTCCTAAACATGGTGAAAGCTATCTTGGTTCCCTATGCTAACACCATGTACTTTATGGAGGATGGCCAAATGCTACCCATACCTATCGAGAGGGAGAAGTGTCAAGACAAGGGGATCTTCGACATACAAATCTCCAAGGGTGATCTCGAGAGGGGCAAGGTGAGAAGGGTGCAAAGAGGCCTACACATCGAGGGAATAAGTACAAAGGTAGGCAAAGGAAGCCTACTTCACCACCAAAGGGTAAGGTGGATGACAAGTCCAAGACCATCCATAAGGGTGAAATGGGTGGCACAAAGGCGTCAAGGGGTGCGCCAAGGAAGGAAGATGTTCGCAAGGGTACGCGAAGGACTTCCCAAAGGAGCAAGGAGTGCGTCGACGAGCACGATCCAAGGGGAGGATCGAAGGGGGCAACCATGAGAGCACGAAAGGGTCGTGACCAAGAGAAGGAGTCTTGGAGAATCATGGGAGGCGCAAGTCGACTACTCAAGCAACGCGAGTCAAGCGCGAGGGGTCTTGACATGGAGGCGACAAAGGAGCTGCTTCGAGGGTTGAAGAAGCTTGTGAAGCTCTTGGAATCGCCAAAACCTCATGAGCGACGAGGGCGTCGCTAGGTTTGGTGGGGGAGAATGTCACGGGAAATATGCCTAAGGAGTTTTGACACCGAGGTGGGTGGTTTGGAAGGCATGCATTCTCCCAAGCTTAACTATAGTATGTAGGAGTACTATAGAATATTCTAGAATAGGCTAGAATAAGCTAGAGTTGTGTGGAGTACTCTAGCATATTATGGAAGTGTGTAGAGAGAAAAAGAGAGTGTTAGGAGCCATCTAGCCAAGAGAGAGCTAAGCCTTGTAAAGCCATAGGAAGCATACTTTCTTGTAAGCCATTCTTGTTTATTTATATAGTGTAAAGCAAGGTTTCTTTACATATAACACTTGTGCTACCCTTTCTCTTCTTAAGCATACATTTTGCTAGTGGGTGTGCTAGCTTTCCAAAGCCAAGCACGATCCTAAAAGTGTGGGTAAGGAGGCTTACTAGCATACTTGCGTGGTTGGACGAGGTATTGCTAGGCCGCACGTGGGCGAGTGTTGGGGGTTAACAAAACTCACGTGACACTCGGCCGAGAGTCCTGGCATGCCTCGGCGCGCATGGCCGAGCCTCGGCAGGCCCTCGGCCGAGAGTCCTGGCATGCCTCGGCGCGCATGGCCGAGCCTCGGCACGCCCTCGGCCGAGAGTCCGGGCATGCCTCGGCGCGCATGGCCGAGGCCTCGGCACCCTCTCGGCCAAGAGTGCTGGCATGCCTCGGAGCGCATGGCCGAGGCCTCGGCCCCCTCTCGGCCGAGAGTCCTCGCATGCCTCGGCGCTCATGGCCGAGCCTCGGCAGGCCCTCGGACGAGATTCCTGGCATGCCTCGGCGCGCATGGCCGAGGCTTCGCAGGCCCTCGGCCGAGATTCCTGGCATGCCTCGGCGCGCATGGCCGATCCTCGGCAGGCCCTCGGCCGAGAGTCCAGGCATGCCTCGGCGCGCATGGCCGAGCCCGGCACGCCCTCGGCCGAGTGTCCCGGCATGCCTCGGCACGCATGGCCGAGGCCTCGGCACCCTCTCGGCCAAGAGTGCTGGCATGCCTCGGAGCGCATGGCCGAGGCCTCGGCCCCCTCTCGGCCGAGAGTCCTCGCATGCCTCGGCGCTCATGGCCGAGCCTCGGCAGGCCCTCGTACGAGATTCCTGGCATGCCTCGGCGCGCATGGCCGAGGCTCGGCAGGCCCTCGGCCGAGAGTCCTGGCATGCCTCGGCGCGCATGGCCGAGCCTCGGCACGCCCTCGGCCGAGAGTCCTCGCATGCCTCGGCGTGCATGGCCGAGGCCTCGGCACGCCCTCGGCCGAGGCTGGGACGCCTCGGCTCGCCCATGGCCGAGTATCGTTGGAGGTTAATGGCATGGCTTTTGGAGGTTAATGGCATGCTCCCCGGGCGGATAGATGCCTATGCGGCACGGTCAAGGGGCACATGCTTTTGGCACGAGACATTACGTGCTTTTAGAGCGTTGAATATGGTTCGGGCTTGATTTTTGTTGCGGTAAGTTGGATGGGGTTGATCATCCTCGGTGCCACAACCCCGACAAGT
This sequence comes from Mallotus nudiflorus, assembly GCA_947683625.1. NCBI lineage: Eukaryota > Viridiplantae > Streptophyta > Magnoliopsida > Malpighiales > Euphorbiaceae > Mallotus > Mallotus nudiflorus. Next base: position 9,892 of record CANTUR010002170.1, read on the forward strand.
ATATCGGGCATCATTATATCGTATATGTTGTGACCCTTCCTCGCGTATGATGAAACCATTCACTATTTATTTGAAAATGGTACTTCTAAAGTTTCATTGGCAAGATGCCTTTATTCCGGTGGGACTGCATGCTTTTGCCACATAGCCATTTTGGCCGATTTTTCGGGAAGATTGAGCATATAGCCCAATCATCAAGCAAACATCGTGAAAATTAAAATATGGTCACACCATTAAATTTATCATATTTTTTTATGGCTATCCACAAGAAACGGTGATTTTTTGAGGTGTCCACTATTTTTTATGAATTTATCTATTTTCCGCATTAAAAAAATAAAAAAAAATAGTTATCGTGCTCAAAAAATTCTGAAATTTTTTCCTACAGCATATTTGATTATTCTTAACATATCTTCAGGAGATCTTTGTTATGGTGGGACTTCATATTTTTGCCACATTGGCATTTTGGCCGATTTTTCGGGAAGATTTAGCATGTAGCACAATCATCAAGAAAACATCATGAGAATTAAAATCTGGTCACACCATTAAATTTACCATATTTTTTTGGGGCTCTCCACAAAAAATGGTGATTTTTTGAGGTCTCCTCTATTTTTTATGAATTTCTCTATTTTCCGCATTAAAAAAATAAAAAAAAATATTTAACGTGCTCAAAAAATTCTGAAATTTTTTGCTAGAGTATATTGTATTATTCTTAACATATCTGCAAAAAATCATTTCAAAATTCCTTAAATTGAATTTTTTAGGGGGGGTGTGATGGGTGGAACATATTGATGTCTCCTCCTACCACAGCCCACTGTGCTCCTTATGCTCTTTAGGGGGGTGCAGCATACCTCAACCCCCCTGGGGGGGCTGGGGCGCCTAGGCAAGGGGGGCATGCCTAGGCACTTGTGGGCTTCGGTGTGGCGCGGAAAACATCCCCCTACCCCCTCCGGTGCCCCGGTCGGATGTCGGAAGGACCCGGGCCATGGCGGGCCACCACGCCATGTCGCGGGCCCACTCGCTGCGGATTTTTTCCTGAGGTGGTGGCATGTTGCCCGATTGTTGGGGGATGTTGAGGGGCCTCATCCGCTCACCGCGGTCGAACCCGAGGCAACTCTAACGATCGGGGTGGAGGATCGGTGGAGCGAGGCATTTCATGGTTGTGATCCAACGGCGTTGGGGCCCAACCCCGTGCTGGAGCGTGCTGATGGGCTGCTTGGGTAAGGCTTGAGCTCGGCATTCACGTGCTGTGTTTTTTCAATGCTCTTCGCCAAGCGTGGGCAGCCTCGATGCGTGCCGATGGACGGGGGAACGTCCCCTCCGAGGGCGGTGAGCATCCAAGGATGTGTGGCTGACGTTTTTTGGGGACAAACCTCGTGCTGAAGTGTGCACAGGGGCTGCCGGTTTCGGGGTGGGCGCGAATGTCACCAGGCTGAGTAATCTACCTTCGTGTGATGTCCAGGTCCGAACGGTAGCTTTTGTATGTGGATGCATGGGGGGTGTCCCCTTGATCGGAGGCGCACAGCCGTTGATGTGCTTTGCGATGCGGGCTCTTGAGGGTTGATTACTGTGGCTTTGAGGTGCTAATGGTCGCTTTCTTGAGGTGTGGGCATGGTACCCTCGTGCTGTGCCGGCATGGATGGTTGGGGGCTTGCGGCATCTCGGGGCTCGGTGTGATGCTCTCGAGGGCCTTGCAACGAACGTGCCGAGCCTTGAGCCTGGGCGTGCCAAGGGTGGATGTCTTGCTGCGAGGGCACATCATTCAGTTGGAGTGCTCGAGTGGGGGGGCAGGATCTCGCGGCACAACCGGTGCAAGGGGCTGAGCATTGTTCGGTGACGCATTTCGGCGCATGCTTATGTTGAGGCTGGGGGTGCTCGCATTGTGCTTGGGCGTGCCAATGGCGGATGCTGCATTGCGAGGGCACATCATTAAGTTGTAGTGCTTGAGCGGTGGGGTGGAAGCTTGCGGCGCAACTGTGGCATGAGGCTTGAACTCCGTCGACGATGCATTTCGACGTGCGCTTGTGCTGAGGCTGGGGGCTTGCCATGCGCCTGGGCGTGTCGAGAGTGCATGCTGTATTGCGAGGGCACATCATTAAAGTTGTAGTGCTCGAGCGGTTTGGCAGAATCTTGCGGCACAACTGTGGCAAAGGGCAAGAACCTTGCCGAGGACGCATTACGGCGTACGCTTGTGTTGAGGCTGGGGGCTTGCCCTGTGCTCGGGCGTGCCAAAGGTGGATGCTTCACTACGAGGGCACATCATTAAGTTGAAGTGCTTGAGCGGTGGGGTGGAAGCTTGCGGCGCAACTATGGCATGAGGCTTGAACCTCTGTTGACGATGCATTTGGGCGTGCGCTTATGCTGAGGCTGGGGGCTTGCCATGCGCCTGGGCGTGTCAAGAGTGCATGCTGTATTGCGAGGGCACATCATTAAGTTTGTAGTGCTCGAGCGGTTTGGCAGAATCTTGCGGCACAACTGTGGCAAAGGGCAAGAACCTTGCCGACGACGCATCGTGGCGTATGCTTATGTTGAGGCTGGGGGCTTGCCCTGTGCTCGGGCGTGCCAAAGGTGGATGCTTCACTACGAGGGCACATCATTAAGTTGAAGCGCTCGAG
>CANTUR010002170.1:22500-30000 GCA_947683625.1 Mallotus nudiflorus
GCCGAGCCTCGGCAGGCCCTCGGCCGAGATTCCTGGCATGCCTCGGCGCTCATGGCCGAGGCTCGGCAGGCCCTCGGCCGAGAGTCCTGGCATGCCTCGGCGCGCATGGCCGAGCCTCGGCAGGCCCTCGGCCGAGAGTCCTGGCATGCCTCGGCGCGCATGGCCGAGCCTCGGCACGCCCTCGGCCGAGAGTCCGGGCATGCCTCGGCGCGCATGGCCGAGGCCTCGGCACCCTCTCGGCCAAGAGTGCTGGCATGCCTCGGAGCGCATGGCCGAGGCCTCGGCCCCCTCTCGGCCGAGAGTCCTCGCATGCCTCGGCGCTCATGGCCGAGCCTCGGCAGGCCCTCGGACGAGATTCCTGGCATGCCTCGGCGCGCATGGCCGAGGCTTCGCAGGCCCTCGGCCGAGATTCCTGGCATGCCTCGGCGCGCATGGCCGATCCTCGGCAGGCCCTCGGCCGAGAGTCCAGGCATGCCTCGGCGCGCATGGCCGAGCCCGGCACGCCCTCGGCCGAGTGTCCCGGCATGCCTCGGCACGCATGGCCGAGGCCTCGGCACCCTCTCGGCCAAGAGTGCTGGCATGCCTCGGAGCGCATGGCCGAGGCCTCGGCCCCCTCTCGGCCGAGAGTCCTCGCATGCCTCGGCGCTCATGGCCGAGCCTCGGCAGGCCCTCGTACGAGATTCCTGGCATGCCTCGGCGCGCATGGCCGAGGCTCGGCAGGCCCTCGGCCGAGAGTCCTGGCATGCCTCGGCGCGCATGGCCGAGCCTCGGCACGCCCTCGTGTCACGGGAAATATGCCTAAGGAGTTTTGACACCATAGTGGGTGGTTTAAAAGGCATACATTCTCCCTAGCTTAACTATAGTATGTAGGAGTACTATAGAATATTCTAGAATAGGCTAGAATAAGCTAGAGTTGTGTGGAGTACTCTAGCATATTATGGAAGTGTGTAGAGAGTCCATGAGGGTTGTATGGGAAGCTTATGGAAATATCTAGACATGGGGTGTCTAGAACTCTCCATGGGAGGAGAGGAAGGGAAGCTTCCATAAGTGTGACATGGGAAGGTTCTAGAATATTCCCATGAGGAGGTGGAATAGTAAGGAGGTGGGAATAGTAACCCATCCTCATCTATAAATACCTCCACCCTCATTTGTAAATGGATAGAAAAAAGAGAGTGTTAGGAGCCATCTAGCCAAGAGAGAGCTAAGCCTTGTAAAGCCATAGGAAGCATACTTTCTTGTAAGCCATTCTTGTTTATTTATATAGTGTAAAGCAAGGTTTGTTTACACATAACACTTGTGCTACCCTTTCTCTTCTTAAGCATACATTTTGCTAGTGGGTGTGCTAGCTTTCCAAAGCCAAGGCACGATCCTAAAAGTGTGGGTAAGGAGGCTTACTAGCATACTTGCGTGGGTTGGACGAGGTATTGCTAGGCCGCACGTGGGCGAGTGTTGGGGGTTAACAAAACTCACGTGACAGTTGGTATCAGAGCGGGTTGAGCTCTTGGTTGAGTTCGAGGATTTGGGTTGCCTTCTTTGGAGTGTGTGTTAGAGTGTTAGCACAAGAGAATGGCGGGTTTAGGTGAGCAAGCAACAAGCCAAGCACAAGGTGGTGCGAAGAAGGGTGGACGAGAGAAATCTCGTGACTTGTTAACGGCCATGGAGGAAAGGTTGGTCAAGGTAGAGACCACCATGTCCGAGTGGAGGGACAAGCTCGAAGACATGGACCAACACATCGTGGAGCTCGAGTCCAAGGGGGGTGATGAGGAGGAGCTTCGAGGGGAGATGCAAGGTGCCTTGAATGAGGTCGTGGACAAGTTGTCAAGGGAAGACAAAACCCTTAAGGCAATGTTGCAAGCTTACAAGGAGAAGGTCGAGAAGCTCGAGATGGAGCTTAGCTTGGTAAAGGCCGCGTTGGCGAGCGGTGGTGGAGTCCAAGCTACGACCATTCATAAGGTGGATGCTCCCAAGCCGAAAGCCTATGGTGGGGCGAGGAATGCGAGGGAGATAGACAACTTCCTATGGAGCTTGGAGAGGTACTTTGAGGCCGTAGGCATCGTGGATGAGAATGCCAAGGTGAGGTCTGTATCTCTCTATTTAAATGATGTGGCTACCGTGTGGTGGAGAAGGAGGTGCGAGGACGTCAAAAGGGGGACGTGCACCATCACTACATGGGAAGACTTCAAGAGGGAGTTAAAGGCCCAATTCTACCCCAAGGATGCGGAGAATGAAGCGAGGGCCAAGCTTCGTCGTCTTCAACACAAGGAGGGGTACATACGAGAGTATGTCAAGGAGTTCTCTGAGTTGATGTTGGAGATACCTAATTTGGGAGAGAAGGAGGCATTATTCAACTTCCTCGATGGATTGTCCCATTGGGCCAAGCAAGAGTTGGAGCGACGAGATGTCAAAGACCTTGCTACCCGCGATGGCCATTGCCGAGAGCTTAATAGAGTTCAAGAAAAGGGACCCGAAAGACAAAGGCAAAAAGGTCGATTACGATAGCAATGGTGGGGGAGACAATGGGGAGTCTTCCGACAATGACGAAGAGCGCTCCCGCCCAAGGTATAAGGGACGAAGCAAGTGGAGGAGGGATGACAAAGAGGGGTCATCCAAACCATGGCGTAAGGAGGACAAGGGTGAGTCTTCTAAGCCGAAACTTGCTTGTTTCATTTGCAATGGGCCACATCGAGCATATGAGTGCCCCAAGCGAGGGAAGCTTGCGGCTTTGGTAAGAATGGAGGAGGGGGAGAAGCAACGCGAGGGGGAGCTTGCTAGCATCAATCTCCTTCCTTCCATTCAACCCAAGAGTGGAGAGCAACATCGTGGCCGAATGTTGATCAAGACTAAGGTGCGGGGACAAACCTTAGAAGCCATGATCGACTCTGGTGCCGATGCAATCTATATGGCAAAGGAACTTGCCGACGAGATAGGCATGCCATATAGGAAGTCAAGTGGCTTTGCCAAAGGGGTGGACGACAAGATGTTCAAGATCGAGGGGAAGGCTCGCGGAGTGGACGTCGAGATTGGTCCGTGGCATGGCAAACTTGACATTTTAGTAGCTCCACTTGGAGGAAGGAAGTTCTACTTGGGGATGGACTTCCTAAACATGGTGAAAGCTATCTTGGTTCCCTATGCTAACACCATGTACTTTATGGAGGATGGCCAAATGCTACCCATACCCATCGAGAGGGAGAAGTGTCAAGACAAGGGGATCTTCGACATACAAATCTCCAAGGGTGAATCTCGAGAGGGGCAAGGTGAGAAGGGTGCAAAGAGGCCTACACATCGAGGGAATAAGTACAAAGGTAGGCAAAGGAAGCCTACTTCACCACCAAAGGGTAAGGTGGATGACAAGTCCAAGACCATCCATAAGGGTGAAATGGGTGGCACAAAGGCGTCAAGGGGTGCGCCAAGGAAGGAAGATGTTCGCAAGGGTACGCGAAGGACTTCCCAAAGGAGCAAGGAGTGCGTCGACGAGCACGATCCAAGGGGAGGATCGAAGGGGGCAACCATGAGAGCACGAAAGGGTCGTGACCAAGAGAAGGGAGTCTTGGAGAATCATGGGAGGCGCAAGTCGACTACTCAAGCAACGCGAGTCAAGCGTGAGGGTCTTGACATGGAGGCGACAAAGGAGCTGCTTCGAGGGTTGAAGAAGCTTGTGAAGCTCTTGGAATCGCCAAAACCTCATGAGCGACGAGGGCGTCGCTAGGTTTGGTGGGGGAGAATGTCACGGGAAATATGCCTAAGGAGTTTTGACACCATAGTGGGTGGTTTAAAAGGCATACATTCTCCCTAGCTTAACTATAGTATGTAGGAGTACTATAGAATATTCTAGAATAGGCTAGAATAAGCTAGAGTTGTGTGGAGTACTCTAGCATATTATGGAAGTGTGTAGAGAGTCCATGAGGGTTGTATGGGAAGCTTATGGAAATATCTAGACATGGGGTGTCTAGAACTCTCCATGGGAGGAGAGGAAGGGAAGCTTCCATAAGTGTGACATGGGAAGGTTCTAGAATATTCCCATGAGGAGGTGGAATAGTAAGGAGGTGGGAATAGTAACCCATCCTCATCTATAAATACCTCCACCCTCATTTGTAAATGGATAGAAAAAAAGAGAGTGTTAGGAGCCATCTAGCCAAGAGAGAGCTAAGCCTTGTAAAGCCATAGGAAGCATACTTTCTTGTAAGCCATTCTTGTTTATTTATATAGTGTAAAGCAAGGTTTGTTTACACATAACACTTGTGCTACCCTTTCTCTTCTTAAGCATACATTTTGCTAGTGGGTGTGCTAGCTTTCCAAAGCCAAGGCACGATCCTAAAAGTGTGGGTAAGGAGGCTTACTAGCATACTTGCGTGGGTTGGACGAGGTATTGCTAGGCCGCACGTGGGCGAGTGTTGGGGGTTAACAAAACTCACGTGACACTCGGCCGAGAGTCCTCGCATGCCTCGGCGTGCATGGCCGAGGCCTCGGCACGCCCTCGGCCGAGGCTGGGACGCCTCGGCTCGCCCATGGCCGAGTATCGTTGGAGGTTAATGGCATGGCTTTTGGAGGTTAATGGCATGCTCCCCGGGCGGATAGATGCCTATGCGGCACGGTCAAGGGGCACATGCTTTTGGCACGAGACATTACGTGCTTTTAGAGCGTTGAATATGGTTCGGGCTTGATTTTTGTTGCGGTAAGTTGGATGGGGTTGATCATCCTCGGTGCCACAACCCCGACAAGTATATCGGGCATCATTATATCGTATATGTTGTGACCCTTCCTCGCGTATGATGAAACCATTCACTATTTATTTGAAAATGGTACTTCTAAAGTTTCATTGGCAAGATGCCTTTATTCCGGTGGGACTGCATGCTTTTGCCACATAGCCATTTTGGCCGATTTTTCGGGAAGATTGAGCATATAGCCCAATCATCAAGCAAACATCGTGAAAATTAAAATATGGTCACACCATTAAATTTATCATATTTTTTTATGGCTATCCACAAGAAACGGTGATTTTTTGAGGTGTCCACTATTTTTTATGAATTTATCTATTTTCCGCATTAAAAAAATAAAAAAAAATAGTTATCGTGCTCAAAAAATTCTGAAATTTTTTCCTACAGCATATTTGATTATTCTTAACATATCTTCAGGAGATCTTTGTTATGGTGGGACTTCATATTTTTGCCACATTGGCATTTTGGCCGATTTTTCGGGAAGATTTAGCATGTAGCACAATCATCAAGAAAACATCATGAGAATTAAAATCTGGTCACACCATTAAATTTACCATATTTTTTTGGGGCTCTCCACAAAAAATGGTGATTTTTTGAGGTCTCCTCTATTTTTTATGAATTTCTCTATTTTCCGCATTAAAAAAATAAAAAAAAATATTTAACGTGCTCAAAAAATTCTGAAATTTTTTGCTAGAGTATATTGTATTATTCTTAACATATCTGCAAAAAATCATTTCAAAATTCCTTAAATTGAATTTTTTAGGGGGGGTGTGATGGGTGGAACATATTGATGTCTCCTCCTACCACAGCCCACTGTGCTCCTTATGCTCTTTAGGGGGGTGCAGCATACCTCAACCCCCCTGGGGGGGCTGGGGCGCCTAGGCAAGGGGGCATGCCTAGGCACTTGTGGGCTTCGGTGTGGCGCGGAAAACATCCCCCTACCCCCTCCGGTGCCCCGGTCGGATGTCGGAAGGACCCGGGCCATGGCGGGCCACCACGCCATGTCGCGGGCCCACTCGCTGCGGATTTTTTCCTGAGGTGGTGGCATGTTGCCCCGATTGTTGGGGGATGTTGAGGGGCCTCATCCGCTCACCGCGGTCGAACCCGAGGCAACTCTAACGATCGGGGTGGAGGATCGGTGGAGCGAGGCATTTCATGGTTGTGATCCAACGGCGTTGGGGCCCAACCCCGTGCTGGAGCGTGCTGATGGGCTGCTTGGGTAAGGCTTGAGCTCGGCATTCACGTGCTGTGTTTTTTCAATGCTCTTCGCCAAGCGTGGGCAGCCTCGATGCGTGCCGATGGACGGGGGAACGTCCCCTCCGAGGGCGGTGAGCATCCAAGGATGTGTGGCTGACGTTTTTGGGGACAAACCTCGTGCTGAAGTGTGCACAGGGGCTGCCGGTTTCGGGGTGGGCGCGAATGTCACCAGGCTGAGTAATCTACCTTCGTGTGATGTCCAGGTCCGAACGGTAGCTTTTGTATGTGGATGCATGGGGGGTGTCCCCTTGATCGGAGGCGCACAGCCGTTGATGTGCTTTGCGATGCGGGCTCTTGAGGGTTGATTACTGTGGCTTTGAGGTGCTAATGGTCGCTTTCTTGAGGTGTGGGCATGGTACCCTCGTGCTGTGCCGGCATGGATGGTTGGGGGCTTGCGGCATCTCGGGGCTCGGTGTGATGCTCTCGAGGGCCTTGCAACGAACGTGCCGAGCCTTGAGCCTGGGCGTGCCAAGGGTGGATGTCTTGCTGCGAGGGCACATCATTCAGTTGGAGTGCTCGAGTGGGGGGGCAGGATCTCGCGGCACAACCGGTGCAAGGGGCTGAGCATTGTTCGGTGACGCATTTCGGCGCATGCTTATGTTGAGGCTGGGGGTGCTCGCATTGTGCTTGGGCGTGCCAATGGCGGATGCTGCATTGCGAGGGCACATCATTAAGTTGTAGTGCTTGAGCGGTGGGGTGGAAGCTTGCGGCGCAACTGTGGCATGAGGCTTGAACTCCGTCGACGATGCATTTCGACGTGCGCTTGTGCTGAGGCTGGGGGCTTGCCATGCGCCTGGGCGTGTCGAGAGTGCATGCTGTATTGCGAGGGCACATCATTAAAGTTGTAGTGCTCGAGCGGTTTGGCAGAATCTTGCGGCACAACTGTGGCAAAGGGCAAGAACCTTGCCGAGGACGCATTACGGCGTACGCTTGTGTTGAGGCTGGGGGCTTGCCCTGTGCTCGGGCGTGCCAAAGGTGGATGCTTCACTACGAGGGCACATCATTAAGTTGAAGTGCTTGAGCGGTGGGGTGGAAGCTTGCGGCGCAACTATGGCATGAGGCTTGAACTCTGTCGACGATGCATTTGGGCGTGCGCTTATGCTGAGGCTGGGGGCTTGCCATGCGCCTGGGCGTGTCAAGAGTGCATGCTGTATTGCGAGGGCACATCATTAAGTTTGTAGTGCTCGAGCGGTTTGGCAGAATCTTGCGGCACAACTGTGGCAAAGGGCAAGAACCTTGCCGACGACGCATCGTGGCGTATGCTTATGTTGAGGCTGGGGGCTTGCCCTGTGCTCGGGCGTGCCAAAGGTGGATGCTTCACTACGAGGGCACATCATTAAGTTGAAGCGCTCGAGCTGTGGGGTGGAAGCTTGCGGTGCAACTGTGGCACAGGGCTTGAACCTTGCCGACGATGCATTCTGGCTGCGCACATGCTGAGGCTGGGGGCTTGCCTTGGGCTTTTGGCGTTCCGAGGGCTGATGCTTCATTGCGAGGGCACATCATTAAGTTGTAGTGCTTGAGTGGTGGG
>CANTUR010002171.1:0-51670 GCA_947683625.1 Mallotus nudiflorus
GTCAGCTTCCATTTGATATATTATGGGCCCCATGGGTCAACCGATGCTACTGCAAACGTCCATTTAAAGACCAAGTGCGAAAGCCCATTCTATCAAATCCATGGGCCTAAATAAAGGTATTTAAGCTTGAAGACAAACCTCTATAGACTAAGTGTATAGTCCTTTGAATCAACTTCGATTTGATATTTTATGGGCCTCGTGGGTCAACCAATCCTTCCACGAACATCCATTAAAAGCCCATGTGCGAAAGCCTACTCTATCAAATCCAAGGGCCTAAATAAAAATATTTGGGCCCGAGGACAGCCCATTATAGATGAAGTTTATAGCCCCCATTACTGTCCTCTGAGTTAGCTTCGATTTGATATATTATGGGCCCCGTGGGACAACCAATGCTGCCAAAAAATCCATTTGAAGCCCATGTGCAAAAGCCCACTCTATCAAATCCATGGGCCTAAACAAAGGTATTTGGGCTTGAAGGTAGCTCGCTATAGGCAAAGTTTTTGGCCCCCATTATAGTCCTCTGAATCAGGATCAATTTCATATATTATAGGCCTCGTTAGTCAACCGATGCTGCCATGAACGTCCATTTGAAGCCCTAGTGCAAAAGCCCACTCTATCAAATCCAAGGGCCTAAAAAAAAGGTATTTGGGCCCAAAGACAAACCGCTATAGACAAAGTCTATAGCCCCGATTATAGCCCTCTGAGTCAGCTTCGATTTGATATATTATGGGCCCCGTGGGTCAATTGATGCTGCCAGGAACATCCATTTGAAGCCCAAGAGCGAAAGCCCACTCTATCAAATCCATAGGCTTCAAAAAATATATTTGGCCCGAAGACAACCTGATATAGATGAAGTTTATTACCCCTATTATAGTCCTCTGAGTTAGCTTCGATTTCACATATTATGCGCCCCGTGGGTCAACCGATGCTTCCACAAACATCCATTTGAAGCCCTAGTGCGAAAGCCCACTCTATCAAATCCATAGGCCTCAATAAAAACATTTCGGCCCCGAGGACGGCCCGCTATAAACAAAGTTTTTGGTCCCCATTATAGTGCTCTGATTTAGATTCGATTTGATATATTATGGGCCCCCGTGAGTTAATCGATGCTCCACGAATGTCCATTTGAAGCCTAAGTGCTAAAGCCCACTTTATCAAATCCAAGGGCCTGAAAAAAAGGTATTTAGACTTGAAGACAAACCACTATACATGAAGTCTATAGCCCCCATTATAGCCCTTTGAGTCAGCTTTGATTTGATATATTATGGGCCCCGTGGGTCAACCGATGCTGCATCAACGTCCATTTGAAGCCCAAGTACGAAAGCCCACTCTATCAAATCCATGGGCTTAAAAAAAATATTTGGGCCTGAGGACAGCCTACTATAGATGAAGTTTCTAGCCCCTATTATAGTCCTCTGAGTTAGCTTTGATTTCACATATTATGGGCCCCGTGGGTCAACTGATACTTCCATGAACGTCCATTTGAAACCCAAGTTTGAAAGCCCACTCTATCAAATCCATGGGCCTAAACAAAAATATTTAGGACCAAAGATGGCCCGCTATAAATAAAATTTTTAGCCCCCATTATAGTCCTCTGAGTCAACTTCGATTTGATATATTATGGGCCCCATGGGTCAACCGATGCTGCCACGAACATCCATTTGAAGCCTTGTGCGAAAGCCCACTCTATTAAATCAATGGGCATAAACAAAAATATTTGGGCCCGAAGACGGCCTGCTATAAATGAAGTTTTCAGCCCCCATTATAGTCCTCTAAGTCATCTTTGATTTGATATATTATGGGCCCCCGTGAGTCAACTGATGCTACCACGAACTTCCATTTGAAGCCCAAGTGCGAAAGTCCACTCTATCAAATCCATGGGCCTAAATAAAAATATTTGGGCCCAAAGATGACCCGCTATAAATAAATTTATAGCTCCCATTATAGTTCTCTGAGTCAGCTTCGATTTGGGATATTATAGGCCCCGTGGGTCAACCGATGCAGCCACGAACGTCCATTTGAAGCCCCTGTGCGAAAGCCCACTCAATAAAATCTATGGACCTAAACAAAGGTATTTGGGTCAGAAGACAGCCTGCTATAGATGAAGTTTATAGCCCCCATTATTGTCCTCTAAGTTAGCTTAGATTTTATATATTATGGGCCCCGTGGGTCAGCTGATGCTTCCCACAAACGTCAATTTGAAGCCCAAGTACGAATGCACACTCTATCAAATTCATGGGCATAAACAAAGGTATTTAGGCCCGAAGACAAACCACTATAGATGAAGTTTATAGCCCCCATTATAGCCCTCTGAGTCAGCTTCGATTTGATTTATTATGGGCCCCATGGGTCAACCGATGCTGCCCATGAAACGTCCATTTGAAGCCCATATGTGAAAGCCCATTGTAGCAAATCCATGAGCCTAAATAAAAATATTTGGGCCTGAGGATGGGCTGCTATAGATGAAGTTTAGAGCCCCCTTTATAGCCCTTTGAATCAGCTTCAATTTGATATATTATGGGCCCCGTGGGTCAACCAATCCTGCCACGAACATCCATTTGAAGTCCAAGTGCAAAAGCCCACTCTATCAAATCCAAGGGCCTAAAAAAAAGGTATTTGGGCCCGAAGACAAACCGCTATAGACAAAGTCTATAACCCTATTATAACCCTTTAATTCAGCTTTGATTTGATATATTTGGGCCCCATGGTTCAACCGATGCTGCCACGAACATCCATTTGAAGCCTATGTGCGAAAGCCCACTCAATCAAATCCATGGGCCTAAATAAAGGTATTTAGGCCTGAAGACAACTCGCTATAAACAAAGTTTATAGCCCCCATTATTGTCCTCTGAGTTAGCTTCGATTTCATATATTATGGGCCCTATGGGTCAACCGATGTTGCTATAAACGTCCATTTGAAGCCCAAGTGTGAAAACCCACTCTATCAAGTCCATGGGCTTAAAAAAAATATTTGGGCCTAAGGATAGCCTGCTATAGATGAAGTTTCTAGCCCCCATTATAGTCCTCTGAGTTAGCATCGATTTCACATATTATGGGCCCCAAGGGTCAATCGATGCTTCCATGAATGTCCATTTGAAACCCAAGTCCAAAAGCCCACTCTATCAAATCCATGGGCCTAAATAAAAATATTTAGGACTTAAAGACGACCCGCTATAAATGAAATTTTTAGCCCCCATTATAGTCCTATGAGTTAGCTTTGATTTGATATATTATGGGCCCCGTGGGTCAACCGATGCTGCCATGAATGTCTATTTGAAGCTCATGTGCGAAAGCCTGCTCTATCAAATCAATGGGCATAAACAAAAATATTTGGGCCTGAAGATGGCCTACTATAAATGAAGTTTTTAGCCCCCATTATAGTCCTCTGAGTCAGCTTCGATTTGATATATTATGGGCCCCGTGCGTCAACCGATGCTGCCACGAACGTCCATTTGAAGCCCAAGTACGAAAGCCCACTCTATCAAATCCATGGGCCTAAATAAAAATATTTAGGCCCGAAGATGGCCCGCTATAAAAAAATTTATAGCCCCCATTATAATCCTCTGAGTTAGCTTCGATTTGAGATATTATGGGCCCCGTGGGTCAACCAATGCTGGCCACGAACGTCCATTTGAAGCCCATGTGCGAAAGCCCACTTAATCAAATCCATGGACCTAAACAAAGGTATTTGGGTCAGAAGACAGCCTACTATAGATAAAGTTTATAGCCCCAATTATTGTTCTCTGAGTTAGCTTCGATTTTATATATTATGGGGCCCTTGGGTCAGCTGATGCTTCCACGAACGTCCATTTGAAGCCCAAGTACGAAAGCCCACTCTATCAAATTCATGGGCATAAACAAAGGTATTTGGGCCCGAAGACAAACTGCTATAGATGAAGTTTATAGCCCCTATTATAGCCCTCTGAGTCAGCTTCGATTTGATTTATTATGGGCCCCATGGGTCAACCGATGCTGCCACAAATGTCCATTTGAAGCCTATATGTGAAAGCCCACTCTAGCAAATCCATGGGCCTAAACAAAAATATTTAGGCTTGAGGATGGGCTACTATAGATGAAGTTTAGAGCTCCCATTATAGCCCTCTGAGTCAACTTCAATTTGATATATTATGGGCCCCATCGATCAACCGATGCTTCAACGAACGTCCTTTTGAAGCCTAAGTGCAAAAGCCCACTCTATCAAATCCAAGGGCCTAAAAAAAAGGTATTTGGCCTCGAAGACAAACCACTACAGACAAAGTCTATAGCCCCCATTGTAGCCCTATGAGTCTGCTTCGATTTGATATATTATAGGCCTCGTGGGTCAACCACTGCTGCCACGAACGTCCATTTGAAGCCCAAATGTGAATACCCACTCTATTAAATCCATGGGCTTAAAAAAAATGTTTGGGACAAAAGACAGCCTGCTATTGATGAAGTTTATAGCCGCCTTTATAGTCCTCTGAGTTAGCTTTGATTTCACATATTATGGGCCTCGTGGGTCAACCGATGCTTCCACGAACGTCCATTTGAAGCCTTAGTGCGAAAGCCCACTCTAACAAATCCATGCGCCTAAACAAAAATATTTGGGCCCAAAGATGGCCCGCTATAAATGAAGTTTTTAGCCCCCATTATAGTCCTTTGAGTCAGCTTCGATTTGATATATTATGGGCCCCATGAGTCAACCGATGCTGCCACGAACATCCATTTGAAGCCTAAGTATGAAAGCCCATTCTATCAAATCTAAGGGCCTAAAAAAAAGGTATTTAGGCCTGAAGACAAACTGCTATGGATGAAGTCTATAGCCCCCCATTATAGCCCTCTAAGTTAGCTTTGATTTGATATATTATGGGCCCTGTGGGTCAACCGATGCTGCCATGAACGTCCATTTGAAGCCCAAGTGCAAAAGCCCACTCTATCAAATCCATGGGCATAAAAAAATATATTAGGGCCCGATGATGGCCCGCTATAGATGAAGTTTATAGCCCCCATTATAGTCCTCTCAGTTAGCTTCGATTTCACATATTATGGGCCCCGTTGGTCGATCGATGCTTCCATGAATGTCCATTTGAAACCCATGTACAAAAGCCCACTCTATCAAATCAATGGGCCTAAAGAAAAATATTTGGGCCCTATAATGGCCTGCTATAAAAAAAATTTATAGTCCCCATTATAGTCCTTTGAGTTAGCTTTGACTTGATATATTATGGGCCCTGTGAGTCAACCGATGCTGCCCACGAACGTCCATTTGAAGCCCAAGTACGAAAGCCCACTCTATCAAATCCATGGGCCTAAAAAAAAATATTTAGGCCTGAAGATGGCCAGCTATAAAAAAATTTTAGAGGCCCCATTTTTGTCCTTTGAATCAGCTTCGATTTGACATATTATAGGCCCCGTGGGTCAATCGACGCTGCCACGACCGTCCATTTAAAGCGCATATGCAAAAGCCCACTCTATCAAATCCAAGGGCCTGAACAAAAATATTTAGGACTGAGGATGGCTCGCTATAGATGAACTTTATATTCCCCATTATAGCCCTCTAAGTCAGCTTCGATTTGATATATTATGTGCCCCGTGGGTTAACCGATGCTGCCACGAATGTCCATTTGAAGCCTATGTGCGAAAGCCTACTCAATCAAATCCATAGGCCTAAGCAAAGGTATTTGGGCCTGAAGACAGCTCGCTATAAACAAATTTTATAGCCCCAGTATTGTCCTCTGAGTTAGCATTGATTTCATATATTATGGGTCTCGTGGGTCAACCGATGGTTCCACGAACGTCCATTTGAAGCCCAAGTGCGAAAGCCCACTATATCAAATTCGTGGGCATAAATAAAGCTATTTGGGCCCGAAGACAAACCGCTATAGTCCCCATGATAGCCCTCTGAGTCATCTTCGATTTGATATATTATGGACCCGGTGGGTCAACCGATGCTGCCACGAACTTCCATTTGAAGACCACGTGCGAAAGCACACTCTATCAAATCCATGGGCCTAAACAAAAATATTTGGGCCCAAGGATGGGCTGCTAGAGATGAACTTTAGAGCCCCCATTATAGCCCTCTAAGTCAACTTTAATTTGATATATAATGGACCCCATGGGTCAACAGATGCTTCCACGAACATCCATTTGAGGCCAAAGTGCAAAAGCCCACTCTATCAAATCCAAGGGCCTAAAAAAAGGTATTTGGGTCCGAAGACAAAACGCTATAGACAAAGTCTATAACCCATTATAACCCTCTGAGTTAGCTTCTATTTGATATATTAAGGGCCCCGTGGGTCAACTGATGCTGCCACGAACGTCCATTTAAAGCCCATGTTCGAAAGCCCACTCAATCAAATCCATGGGCCTAAACAAAGGTATGTGGGCCTGAAGACAGCCCGCTATAGATGAAGTTTATAGCCCCCATTATTATCCTCTGAGTTAGCTTTGATTTCATATATTATAGGCCTTGTGGGTCAACCGATGCTTCCACGAACGTCCATTTAAAGCCTAAGTGCAAAAGCCCACTCTATCAAATTCATGGGCATAAATAATGGTATTTGGGCCTGAAGACAAACTGCTATAGATGAATTGTATAGCCCCCATTATAGCCCTCTGAGTCAGCTTTGATTTGATATATTATAGGCCCCCCTGGGTGAACCGATGCTGCCATGAACGTGCATTTAAAGCCCATGTGCGAAAGTCCACTCTATCAAATCCAAGGCCTAAACAAAAATATTTGGGCCCGATGATGGCCTGCTATAGATAAAGTTTATAACCCCCTATTGTAGTCCTCTGAGTCAGCTTCGATTTGATATATTATGGGCCCCATGGGTCCACCGATGCTGGCACAAATGTCCATTTCAAAACCAAGTGTGAAAGCCCACTCTATTAAATCCATGGGCATAAACAAAGGTATTTGAGCCCGAAGATAAACTGCTATAGACAAAGTTGATAGCCCCCATTATAGCCCTCTGAGTTAGCTTTGATTTGATATATTATGGGCCCCCGTGGGTCAACCGAAGTTGCCACGAACATCCATTTGAAGCCTATGTGCAAAACCCCACTCTATTAAATCCATGCGCCTAAACAAAGGTATGTGGGCCTGTGGAAAAAACAACTATAGATGAAGTTTATAGCCCCCATTATATCCCTCTGAGTTAGCTTCGATTTGATATATTATGGGCCCCGTGGGGTCAATCAAAGCTGCCACGAACATCCATTTAAAGCCCAAGTGTGAAACCCCACTCTATCAAATCCATGAGCCTAAACAAAGGTATTTGGGCCTGAAGGCAAACCATTATAGATCAAGTTTATTGCCCCCATTATAGCCCTCTGAGTTAGCTTCGATTTGATATATTATGGGCCCTGTGGGTCAACCGATGTTGCCATGAACATCCATTTGATGCCCAAGTGCAAAAGCCCACTCTATTAAATCCATGGGCCTCTACAAAACTATTTGAGCCTGAAGACGACCCACTATAGATGAATTTTGTAGCCCCCATTATAGCCCTCTAAGTCAGCTTTAATTTGTTAAATTATTAGCCCCGTGGGTGAATCGATGCTGCCACGAACGTCCATTTGAAGATCAGGGGTGAAAGCCCACTCTATCAAATCCATGGGCCTATCAGCTTTGATTTGATATATTATAGGCCCCGTGGGTCAACCGATGTTGCCAAGAACATCCATTTAAAGCCTAAGTGTGAAAGTCGATTCTATCAAATCCATGGGCCTAAAAGAAAGGTAACTGGGCCCGAAGATAAAATCCTATAGATAAAGTCTATAGCCCTTTGAGTCTGCTTCGATTTGATATAGTATGGGTCCCGTGGGTCAACCGATGTTGCCGCGAGCGTTTAATTGATGGCCAAGTGTGAAAGCCCACTCTATCAAATCCATAGGCTTAAAAAAAATTTGGGCTTGAAGACAGCCTGCTATAGATGAAGTTTATAGCCCCCCATTATTTTCTTCTGAGTTAGCTTCGATTTCACAAATTATGGGCCCGTGGGTCAACCAATGCTTCCACGAACGTCCATTTGAAGCCCCAGTGCGAAAACCCACTCTATCAAATCCGTGGGCCTAAAGAAACATATTTGGGCCCAAAGACGGCCTGCTATAAATGAAGTTTTTAGCTCCTATTATAATCCTCTGAGTTAGCTTCGATTTGATATATTATGGGCCCTATGAGTCAACTGATGCTGCCACGAACATCCATTTGAAGCCCAAGTGCGAAGGCCACTTAATCAAATCCATGGGCCTAAACAAAGTTATTTGGGCCTGAAGACAACCCGCTATAGATGAAGTTTATAGCCCCTATTATAATCCTCTGTGTCATCTTCGATTTGATATAATATGGGGCCCGTGAGTCAACCAATGCTTCCATGAACGTCCATTTGAAGCCTAAGTGCAAAAGCCCACTCTATCAAATCCATGGGCCTAAAAATAATATTTGGGCCCGAAGATGGCCTGCTACAAATAAATTTTGTAGCCCCCGTTATAGTCCCCTGAGTCAGCTTCGATTTACAATATTATGGGCCCCATGGGTCAATTGATGTTGCCACGAACGTCCATTTCAAGCCCATGTGTGAAAGCGAACTCTATCAGATCTAAGGGCCTAAATAAAAATATTTGGTCCCGAGGATGGGCCTCTATAGTTGAAGTTTATAGCCCCCATTATAGTCCTCTGAGTTAGCTTCGATTTGATATATTATGGGCCCCATGGGTCAACCGATGCTGTCACGAACATCCATTTGAAGAGCAAGTGCGAATGCCCATTCTATCAAATCCATAGGCTTAAACAAAGGTATTTGGGCCTGAAGATAAACCGCTATAGACGAAGTGTATAGCCCTCTGAGTTTTCTTTGATTTGATATATTATGGGCCCCGTCTTTCAATCGATGCTGCCACGAACGTCCATTTGAAGACCAAGTGCAAAAGCCTACTCTATCAAATCCATGGGCCTAAACAAAGGTATTTGAGCCCGAAGACAGCCCGCTATAGACAAAGTTTATAGTCCCCATTATAGTCCTCTGAGTTAGCTTCGATTTCATATATTATGGGCCCCGTGGGTCTACTGAAGCTGCCACGAATGTCCATTTAAAGACCATGTGCGAAAGTCCACTCTATCAAATCCATGGCCCTAAACAAATGTATGTGGGCCTGAAGAGAAACTGCTATAGAGGAAGTTTATAGCCCCCTTTATAGACCTTTGAGTTAGCTTCAATTTGATTTATTTTGGGCCCCATGGGTCAATTGATGCTGCCACGAATGTCCATTTGAAGCCCATGTCCGATAGCCCACTCTATCAAATCCATGGGCCTAAATAAAAATATTTGGGCCTAAGGATGGCCTACTGTGGATGAAGTTTATAGCCCCCATTATAGTCTTCTGAGTCAACTTTGATTTGATATATTATGGGCCTCGTGGGTTAACAAATGCTGCGACGAAAGACCATTTGAAGCCCAAGTGTGAAAGCCCATTCTATCAAATCCATGGGCCTAAACAAAGGAATTTGGACCTGAAGACAGCCCGCTATAGATGAAGTTTATAGCCCCCATTATAGTCCTCTGAATTAGCTTCGATTTTATATATTCTAGGCCCCGTGGGTCAACCGATGCTTCCACGAACATCCATCGGAGCCCAAGTGCAAAAACCCACTCTATCAAATCCATGGGCCTAAATAAAAATATTTGGGCTCGAAGATGGCCCGCTATAAATGAAGTTTATAACCCCCATTATAGTCCTCTGAGTTAGCTTTGATTTGAGATATTATGGGCCCCGTGGGTTAACTGATGCCGCTATGAATGTCCATTTGAAGCCCAAGTGTGAAAGCCTACTCTATCAAATTCATGAGCATAAACAAAGGTATTTAGGCCTGAAGACAAACCGCTATAGAAAAAGTTTATAGCCTCCATTATAGCCCTCTGAGTCAGTTTTGATTTGATATATTATGGGCCCCGTGGGTCAACCGACGTTGGCACGAACGTCCTTTTGAAGCCCATGTGCGATAGCCCACTCTATCAAATCCATGGGCCTAAACAAAAATATTTAGGCCTGAGGGTGGTCCGCTAAAGATGAAGTTTATAGCCTCCATTATAGCCCTCTGAGTCAGCTTTAATTTGATATATTATGGGCTCCGTGGGTAAAACCGATGCTGCTACGAACGTCCATTTGAAGACCAAGTGTGAAAGCCCACTCAATCAAATCCATGGGTCTAAACAAAGGTATTTAGGCCCGAAGGCAGCCTGCTATAGACAAATTTTATAGCCCCTAATATAGTCCTCTGATTTAGCTTCGACATCATATATTATGGGGCCCGTGGGTCAACCGATGCTTCCACGAATGTTCATTTGAAGCCAAAGTGTGAAATCCCACTATATCAAATTCATGGGCATAAACAATGGTATTTGGGCCCAAAGACAAACCATTATTGATGAAGTTTATATCCCCATTTATAACCCTCTGAGTTAGCTTCGATTTGATATATTATGGGCCCCGTGAGTCAACCGATGCTGCGATGAACGTCCATTTGAAGCCCATGTGCGATAGCCCACTCTATCAAATCCATTACTGTAAATAAAAATATTTGGGCTTGAGGATGGCCCGCTATAGATCAAGTTTATAGCCCCCATTATAGCCCTCTGATTCAGCTTCGATCTGATATATAATGGGCCCCATGGGTCAACCGATGCTACCACAAACGTCCATTTGAGGACCAAGTGTGAAAGCCCACTCGATCAAATCCATGGGCCTAAACAAAGGTATTTGGGCCCAAAGATAAACTACTATAGACAGAGTTTATAGCCCCCATTATAGCCCTCTAAGACAGCTTCAACTTGATATATTATGGGCCCCGTGGGTTAACTGATGCTACCACGAACGTCCATTTGAAGCCCAAGTGCAAAAGCCCACACTATCAAATCCATAGGCATAAAAAAAATGGTATTTAGGCCCAAAGAAAAACTGCTATAGATAATGTCTATAGCCGACATTATAGGCCACTGAGTGAGCTTTGATTTGATATATTATGGGCCGCTTGTGTCAACCAATACTGCCATGAACATCCATTTGAAGCCCAAGTGCGAAAGCAATCCATAGGCTTCAACAAAAATATTTGGGCCCGAAGACAACCTGCTATAGATGAGGTTCATTGCCGCCATTATAGTCCTCTGAGTTAGCTTCGATTTCATATATTCATGGGCATAAACAAAGGTATTTGGGCTTGAAGGCAAACCACTATAGACAAAGTGCATAGCCACCATTATAGCCCTTTGTGTCAGCTTCGATTTGATATATTATGGGCCATTTGAAGCCCATGTGCGAAAGCCCACTCTATCAAATCCATGGGCCTTAACAAAGGTATTTAGATGTGAAGATAAACCGCTATAGATGAAGTTTATAGCCCCCATTATAGTCCTCTGAGCCATCTTCAATTTGATATATTATGGGACTCGTGGGTCAACCGATGCTGCCACGAATGTCCATTTGAAGCCCATGTGCGAAAGCCCACTCTATCAAATCCATGGGCCTAAACAAAAATATTTAGGCCCGAGGCTGGTCGGCTATAGATGAAGTTTATAGCCTCCATTATAGCCCTCTGAGTCAGTTTTGATTTGATATATTATGGGCCCCATGGGTCAACTGATGCTGCCACAAACGTCCATTTGAAGACCAAGTGCGAAAGCCCACTCTATCAAACCCATGGGTCTAAATAAAGGTATTTGGGCCTGAAGGTAGCCCGATATAGACAAATTTTATAGCCCCCAAAATAGTTTTCTGAGTTAGCTTCAACTTCATATATTATGGGCCCCGTGGGTCAACCGATGCTTCCATGACTATTCATTTGAAGCCAAAGTGCGAAATCCCACTCTATCAAATTCATAGGCATAAACAATGGTATTTGGGCTCGAAGAAAAATTGCTATCAATGAAGTTTATATCCCCATTTATAGCCCTCTAAGTCAGCTTTGATTTGATATATTATGGGCCCCGTGAGTCAACTGATGCTGCGATGAACGTCCATTTAAAGCCCATGTGCGATAGCCCACTCTATCAAATCCATAGCCGTAAACAAAAATATTTGGGCCTCAAGATGGCCTGCTATAGATCAAGTTTATAGCCCCTTTTATAGCCCTCTGAGTCAGCTTCGATTTGATATATTACAGGCCTTGTTGGTCAACCGATGCTGCCACAAACGTCCATTTGAAGACCAAGTGCGAAAGCCCACTCGATCAAATCCATTGGCCTAAACAAAGGTATTTGGGCCCGAAGACAAATTGCTATAGCCAAAGTTTATGGCCCCTATTATAGCCCTCTGAGACAGCTTCAACTTGATATATTATGGGCCCCCGTGGGTCAACTGATGCTGCCACGAACGTCCATTTGAAGGCCAAGTGCGAAAGCCCACACTATCAAATCCATGGGCCTAACAAAATGGTCTTTGGGCCCGAAGACAAATCGCTATAGATGAGGTCTATAGCCCATATTATAGACCTCTGAGTGAGCTTCGATTTGATATATTATGGGCCCCTTGTGTCAATCGATATTACCACGAACGTCCATTTGAAGCCCAAGTGCGAAAGCCCACTCTATCAAATCCATGGGCTTAAACAAAAATATTTGGGCCCTAAGATAGCCCGCTATAGACGAAGTTTATAGCCCCCATTATAGTCCTCTGAGTTAGCTTTGATTTCATATATTCATGGGCATAAACAAAGGTATTTGGGCCTGAAGGCAAGCTGCTATAGACGAAGTGTATAGCCACCATTATAGCCCTTTGTGTCAGCTTCGATTTGATATATTATGGGTCATTTGAAGCGCATGTGCGAAAGCCCACTCTATTAAATCCATGGGCC
This sequence comes from Mallotus nudiflorus, assembly GCA_947683625.1. NCBI lineage: Eukaryota > Viridiplantae > Streptophyta > Magnoliopsida > Malpighiales > Euphorbiaceae > Mallotus > Mallotus nudiflorus. The sequence continues at coordinate 12,830 of CANTUR010002171.1, forward strand.
TTAACAAAGGTATTTGGGCATGTAGACAAACTGCTATAGATGAAGTTTATAGCCCCCATTATAGCCCTCTGAGTCATCTTTGATTTGATATATTATGGGCCTCGTGGGTCAATCGATGCTGCCACGAACATCCATTTGAAGCCTAAGTGTGAATGTCAACTCTATCATATCGATGGGCCTAAAGACAAATCACTATAAGTGAAGTTTATAGCCCCTATTATAGCCCTCTGAGTCAGCTTCAATTTGATATATTATGGGCCTCGTGGGTTAGCCGATGTTGCCATGAACGTCCATTTGAAGACCAAGTGTGAAAGTCCACTCTATCAAATCCATGGGCCTAAAAAAAATATTTGGGCCTGAAGACAAACCACTATAGATGAAGTTTATTGCCCACATTATAGCCCTCTGAGTCAGCTTCGATTTGATATATTATGGGCCCCGTGGGTCAACCGATGCTGATACGAACGTCCATTTAAAGACTAAGTGCGAAAGCCCACTCTATCAAATCCATGGGCCTAAACAAACTTATTTGGGCCCAAAGACAAACCTCTATAGATGAAGTCTATAGCCCCCATTATAGCCCTCTGAGTCAGCTTCGATTTGATATATTATAGGCCCCGTGTGTCAACCGATGCTGCCATGAACATCCATTTGAAGCCCAAGTGCGAAAGCCCACTCTATCAAATCCATGGGCTTAAACAAAAATATTTGGGCCCGAAGACAGCCAGCTATAGACGAAGTTTATAGCCCCCATTATAGTCCTCTGAGTTAGCTTTGATTTCATATATTCATGGGCAAAAACAAAGGTATTTAGGCCCGAAGACAAACCGCTATAGACGAAGTGTATAGCCCCCCATTATAGCCCTTTGTGTTAGCTTCGACTTGATATATTATGGGCAACGTGGGTCAACTGATGTTGCCACGAACGTCTATTTGAAGCCCATGTGTGAAAGCCCACTCTATCAAATCCATGGGCCTAAACAAAAAAATTTGGGCCCAAGGATGGCCCACTATAGATGAAGCTTAGAGCCCCCATTATAGCCTTCTGAGTCAGCTTCGATTTGATATATTATGGGCCCCGTGGGTCAATCAATGATGCCACAAAATTCCATTTGAAGCCTATGTGTGAAAACCCACTCTATCAAATCCTTAGGCCTACACAAAGGTTTTTGGGCCCGAAGACAAACCGCTATAGATGAAGTTTATAGCCCCCATTATAGCCCTCTGAGTCAGCTTTAATTTGATATATTATAGGCTCCGTGGGTCTATCGATGCTGCCCACGAATGTCCCTTTGAAGCCCATGTGCGAAAGCCCATTTTATCAAATCCACGAGCCTAAACAAAAATATTTGGGCCTGAGGATGGCCCACTATAGTCGAAGTTTATAGCCCCATTATAGCCCTTTGAGTCAGCTTCGATTTGATATAATATGGGCCCCTTGGGTCAAATGATGATGCCATCAACGTCCATTTGAAGCCCATGTACGAAAGCCCACTCTATCAAATCCATGGGCCTAAACAAAGGTATTTGGGCCCGAAGACAAACTGCTATAGATGAAGTGTATAACCCACATTATAGCCCTCTAATTTAGCTTCGACTTGATATATTATGGGCCTCGTGGGTCAACCGAAGCTGCCACGAACGTCCATTTGAAGCCTAAGTGCGAATGCTAACTCTATTAAATCCATAGGCCTAAATAAAGGCATTTAGGCCCAAAGACAAACCACTATAGACGATGTTTATAGCCCCCATTATAGCCCCATGAGTCAGCTTGAATTTGATATATTATGGGCCCCGTGGGTCAACCAATGCTACCACAAACGTCCATTTGAAGCCTAAGTGCGAAAGCCCACTTTATCAAATCCATAGGGTTAAACAAAAATATTTAGGCCCGAAGACAAACCACTATAAATGAAGTTTGTAGCCCTTTGAGTCAACTTCAATTTGATATATTATGGGCCTTATGCGTCAACCGATGCTGCCACGAACATCTATTTGAAGCCCAAGTGTAAAAGCCCACTCTATCAAATTCATGGGCATAAACAAAGGTATTTGGGGCCGAAGACAAACCGCTATAAGCAAAGTTTATAGTGCCCATTATAGCCCTCTGAGTCAACTTCAATTTGATATATTATGGGCCGTGTGTGTAAACCGATACTACCACGAACGTCCATTTGAAGCCCATGTGTGAAAGCCCACACTATTAAATCCATGGGACTAAATAAAAATATTTTGGGCCGAGGATGACCTACTATAGATGATGTTTATAGCCCCCATTATAGCCCACTAAGTCAGTTTTGATTTGATATATTATGGGCCCCGGGGGGCTACCGAAAACACGAACGTCCATTTGAAGCCCAAGTGCAAAAGCCCACTCTATCAAATCCATGGGCCTAAACAAACGTATTTGATCCTGAAGACAAATCGCTATAGATGAAGTTTATAGTCCCCATTATGGCCCTCTGAGTCAGCTTCGATTTGATATATTATGGGCCCCGTGGGTCAACCGATGCTGCCACGAACGTCTATTTGAAGCCCAAGTGTGAAAGCCTACTCTATCAAATCCATGGGCCTAAACAAAGGTATTTGGGCCCGAAGACAAATCGCTATAGATGAAGTTTATAGCCCCCATTATAGCCCTCTGAGTCAACTTCGATTTGATATATTATGAGCCCGGTGGGTCAATCGATGCTGCCATGAGCGTCCGTTTGAAGCCCAAGTGTGAAAGGCCACTCTATCAAATCCATGGGCCTAAATAAAGTTATTTGGGCCCGAAGAAAAATCGCTATAGACAAATTGTATAGCCCCCATTTTACCCCTTTGAGTCAGCTTCAATTTGATATATTATGGGCCTCGTGGGTCAATCGATGCTACCACGAACGTCCATTTGAAGACCAAGTGCGATAGCACACTCTATCAAATCCAAGGGCCTAAACAAAAATATTTTGGCCCGAGGATAGCCTGCTAAAGATGAAGTTTATAGCCCCCATTATAGCCCTCCGATTCAGCTTCGATTTGATATATTATGGGCCTTGGGGGGCAATCGAAAACACGAACATCCATTTAAAGCTCAAGTGCAAAAGCCCACTCTATTAAATACATGGGCCTAAAGAAAGGTATTTGAGCCCGAAGACAAACCACTATAGATGAAGTTTATAGCCCCTATGTTAGCCCACTAGTCAACTTCGATTTGATATATTATGGGCCCCATGGGTCAACTGTTGCTGCCATGAATGTGCATTTGAAGCCCATGTGTGAAAGCCCACTCTATCAAATCTATGGTTCTAAACAAAAATATTTGGGCCCAAGGATGGCCTACTATAGATGAAGTGTATAGCCCTCTGTGTCAGCTTCGATTTGATATATTATGGGCCTTGTGGGTCAACCGATGCTGCCACGAATTGAAGCCCAAGTGCTAAAGCCCACTCTATCAATTCCATGGGCTTAAACAAATGTATTTGGGCCCGAAGACAAACCGCTATAGACAAAGTTTATAGCCCCAATTATAGCCCTCTGAGTCATCTTTGATTTTATATCTTATGGGCCTCGTGAGCCAACTGATGCTGCCACGAACGTCCATTTGAAGCCCAAGTGCGAAAGCCCACTTTATCAAATCCATGGGCCTAAACAAAGGTATTTGGGCCCGAAGACAAACCACTATAGACTAAGTTTATAGCCTCCATTATAGCCCTCTGAGTCAGCTTCGATTTGATATATTATGGTTAACCGATGCTGCCACGAACGTCCATTTAAAGCCCAAGTGCGAAAGCCCACTCTATCATATTCGTGGGCCAAAAAAATTATATTTGGGCCCGAAGAGAAACCGCTAAAGATGATGTCTATAGCCCTCATTATAGCCCTCTAAGTAAGCTTCAATTTATTATATTATTGGCCCCGTGCATCCACCAATGCTGCCACGAACGTCCATTAGAAGCCCAAGTGCAAAAACCCACTCTATCAAATTCATCGACGTAAACAAAGGTATTTGGGGCCGAAGACAAATCGCTATAGATGAAGTTTATAGCCCCCATTATAGCTGTCTTAGTCAACCTCAATTTGATATCTTATGGGCCTCATGGGTCAACTGTTGCTGCCACAAATGTCCATTTGAAGCCCATGTACAATAGCCCACTCTATCAAATCCATGAGCCTAAAAAAAATATTTGGGTCCTACGATGGCCCGCTATAGATGAAGGTTATAGTACTTTGAGTCAACTTCAATTTCATATATTATGGGCCCCGTGGGTCAACTGATGCTGCCATGAACATCCATTTGAAGCCCAAGTTTGAAAGCCTACTCTATCAAATTCATGGGCATCAACAAAGGTATTTGGATCCGATGATAAACCACTATAGATGAAGTTTATAGCCCCCATTATAGCCCTTTGATTCAGCTTTGATTCGATATATTATGGGCCCCGTGGGTCTACTGATGCTGCGACGAACGTACATTTGAAGCCCATGTGTGAAAGCCAACTCTATCAAATCCATGGGCATAAACAAAAGTATTTGGGCTTAAGGATGGCCCGTTATAGATGAAGTTTATAGCCCCCATTATAGCCCTCTGAGTCAGTGTCGATTTGATATATTATGGGCCCCTTGTGTCAACCGATGCTACCACGAACGTCCATTTGAAGCCTAAGTGCAAAAGCCTACACTATCAAATCCATGGGCCTAAAACAATTATTTGCACCTGAAGACAAACAGTTATTAATAAAGTTTGTAGTCCCCATTATATCCCTCTGAGTCAGCTTCGATTTGATATATTATGGGCCCCATATATCAGCCGATGCTGCCACGAACGTCCATTTGAAGCCCAAGTGCGAAAGCCCACTCTATCAAAATCCATGGGTGTAAATAAAGGTATTTGCAGTCGAAGACAAACCACTATAGATGAAGTTTATAGCCCCCATTATAGCCCTCTTAGTCAACTTTGATTTGATATATTATGGGGCCCCGTGGGTCAACCGTTGTTGTCACGAATGTCCATTTGAAGCCCATGTGTGAAAGCTTACTCTAACAAATCCATGGGCCTAAACAAAGGTATTTGGGCCTGAAGACAAACTGCTATAGATGAAGATTATTACGCCCATTATAGCCCTCTGAGATAGCTTTGATTTGATATATTATGGGCCCCGTGGGTCAACCGATCCTGCCACGAACGTCAATTTAAAGACCAAGTCTGAAAGCTCACTCTATTAAATCCATGGCTTAAATAAAATATTTGGGCCCGAGGATGGTCCACTATAGATGAACTTTATAGCCCTCTGAGTCAGCTTCGATTTGATATATTATGGGCCCCGTGAGTCAACCGATGCTGCCACGAACGTCCATTTGAAGCCCAAGTTCGAAAGCCTACTCTATCAAATCCATGGGCCTAAACAAATGTATTTGGGCTTGAACACAAACCGCTATAGACAAAGTTTATAGCCCCCACTATAGCCCCTTGAGTCAGCTTCGATTTTATTATTATGGGCCCCATGAGTCAACCGATTCTACCACGAATGTCCATTTGAAGCCTAAGTGCGAAACCGCACTCTATCAAATCCATGGGCCTAAATAAAGGTATTTGGGCCCGAAGACAAATTGTTATAGACAGAGTTTATAGCCCCCATTATAGCCCTCTGATTCATCTTCAATTTGATATATTATGGGCCCCGTGGGTCAACTGATACTACCACGGATGTCCATTTGAAGTCCAAGTGCGAAAGCCCACTCTATCAAATTCGTGGGCCTAAAAAAATCATATTTGGGCTCAAAGACAAATTGCGATAGATGAAGTCTATAGTCCCCATTATAGGCCTCTATGTCAGCTTCGATTTGATATATTATTGGCCCCATGCGTCAACTGATACTTCCATGAATGTCCATTTGAAGCCCAAGTGCGAAAGCCCACTCTATCAAATTCATGGGCGTAAACAAAGGAATTTAGGGCCAAAGACAAATGGCTATAGATGAAGTTTATAGCCCCATTATATCCCTCTTAGTCAACTTTGATTTGATATATTATGGGCCTCATGGGTCAACCATTGCTACCATGATTGTCCATTTGAAGCCCATGTGCGAAAGCCCACTCTATCAAATCCATAGGCCTAAACAAAAATATTTAGGCTTAAGGATGGCCCGTTATAGATGAAGTTTATAGCCCTTTGAGTCAACTTTGATTTGATATATTATGGGCCCTGTGAGTCAATCGATGCTGCCACAAATGTCGATTTAAAGCCCAACTAATCAATGGGCCTAAACAAAGGTATTTGGGCCCGAAGACAAACCGCTATAGACAAAGATAATAGCCCCCATTATAGCCCTTTGAGTCAACTTTGATTTGATATATTATGGTCCCCGTGTGTCAACTGATGCTGCCACGAATGTCCATTTGAAGCCCAAGTGCGAAAGCCCACTCTATCAAATTCATGGGCTTAAACAAAGGTATTTGGGCCTAAAGATAAATTGCTTTCAATGAAGTTTATAGCCCCTATTGTAGCCCTCTGAGTCAGCTTCGATTTGATATTTTATGGGCCCCATGGGTCAACCAATGCTGCCACGAACGTCCATTTGAAGCCCAAGTGCGAAAGCCCACTCTATCAAATTAATGGGCTTAAACAAAGGTATTTGGGCCCGAATATAAATCGCTATAGATGAAATTTATAGCCCCCTATTGTAGCCCTCTGAATTAGCTTCTATTTCATGTATTATGGGCCACATGGTTCAACTAATGCTGCCACAAACATCCATTTGAAGCCCAAGTGCGAAAGCCCACTCTATCAAATCCATGGGCCGAAACAAAGGTATTTGGGCCTGAAGGTAAATCGCTATAGATGAAGTTTGTAGCCCCTATTGTAGCCCTTTGAGTCATCTTCGATTTGATATATTATGGGCCTTTTGGGTCAACCGATGCTGCCATAAACGTCCATTTGAAACCCAAGTGCGAAAGCCCACTTTATCAAATCCATAGGCCTAAACAAAGATATTGGGGCCCGAAGATAAACCGTTATAGAACAAGTTTATAGCCCCCATTGTCGGCCTCTGAGGAAGCTTCGATTGGATATATTAAGAGCCCCGTGGGTCAACTGATGCTGCCACGAACGTCCATTTCAAGCCCAAGTGTGAAAGCCCAGTCTATCAAATTCATGGGCCTAAATAAAAGTATTTAGGCCTGAAGATAAACCATTATAGATGAAGTTTATAGCCCCTATTGTAGCCCTCTGAGTCAGCTTCAATTTGATGTATTATGCGCCCCGTGGGTCAACCGATGCTGCCACAAACGTCCATTTGAAACCCAAGTGTGAAAGCCCACTCTATCAAATCCATGGGCCGAAACAAATATATTGGGCCCAAAGATAAATCACTATAGATGAAGTTTATAGCCCCCATTGTAGCCCTTTGACTCATCTTCGATTTGATATATTATGAGCCCTGTGGTCAACCGATGCTACCACGACACGACCCATTTGAAGCCCAAGTGCGAAAGCCCACTTTATCAAATCCATGGGCCGAAACAAAGGTATTTGGGCCCGAAGATAAACCTCTATAGAGAAGTTTATAGCCCCCATTGTAGCCCTCTAAGGAAGCTTTGATTTGATATATTATGGGTCCCGTGGGTCAACCGATGCTGCCACGAACGTCCATTTGAAGCCCAAGTGTGAAAGCCCACTCTATCAAATCCATGGTCCTAAATAAAGGTATTTGGGCTCGAAGATAAACTACTATTGACAAGGTTTATAGTCCTTATTGTAGCCCTCTGAGTCAGTTTCGATTTGTTGTATTATGGTCGCCATGGGTCAATTGATGCTGCCACGAACGTCCATTTAAAGCCCAAGTGCGAAAGCCCACTCTATCAAATCCATGGGCCGAAACAAATGTATTTAGGCCTTAAGATAAATCAGTATAGACGAACTTTATAGCCCCCTTTGTAGCCCTCTGACTCATCTTTGATTTGATATATTATGGGCCCCGTGGGTCAACCGATGCTGCCACGAATGTCCATTTGAAGCCTAAGTGCGAAATCACACTCTATCAAATCCATGGGCCTAAATAAAGGTATTTGGGCCCGAAGACAAACTGCTATAAATGGAGTTTATAGCCCCCATTATAGCCCTCTGATTCATCTTCAATTTGATATATTATGGGCCCCGTGGGTCAACTGATGCTGCCACGGGTGTCCATTTGAAGCCCAAGTCGAAAGCCCACTCTATCAAATCCGTGGGCCTAAAAAAATTGTATTTGGGCCCGAAGACAAATCGCTATAGATGAAGTCTATAGCCCCTATTATAGGCCTCTATGTTAGCTTTGATTTGATATATTATTGGCCCCGTGCGTCAACCGATACTTCCATGAATGTCCATTTGAAGCCCAAGTGCGAAAGTCCACTCTATCAAATTCATGGTCGTAAACAAAGGAATTCGGGGCCAAAGACAAATGGCTATAGACGAAGTGTATAGCCCCTATTATATCCCTCTTAGTCAACTTTGATTTGATATATTATGGGCCTCATGGGTCAACCATTGCTACCATGATTGTCCATTTGAAGCCCATGTGCGAAAGCCCACTCTATCAAATCCATAAGCCTAAATAAAAATATTTGGGCTTGAGGATGGCCCCGCTATAGATGAAGTTTATAGCCCTCTGAGTCAACTTCGATTTGATATATTATGGGCCCCGTGAGTCAACAGATGCTGCCACAAACGTCAATTTAAAGCCCAAGTTCAAAAGCATAATCTATCTAATCAATGGGCCTAAATAAAGGTATTTGGGCCCGAAGACAGACCGCTATAGATGAAGATAATAGCCCCTATTATAGCCCTCTGAGTCAACTTCGATTTGATATATTTTTGGGCCCCATGGGTCAAACCGATGCTGCCACGAACGTCCATTTGAAGCCCAAGTGCAAAAGCCCACTCTATCAAATTCATGGGCTAAAACAAAGGTATTTGGGCCCGAATATAAACCGCTATAGATGAAGTTTATAGCCCCTATTGTAGCCCTCTGAGTCAGATTCTATTTCATGTATTATGGGCCCCGTGGTTCAACCGATGTTTCCACAAACATCCATTTGAAGCCCAAGTGCGAAAGCCCACTCTATCAAATCCATGGGCCGAAACAAAGGTATTTGGGCCCGATGGTAAATCGCTATAGATGAAGTTTATAGCCCCTATTGTAGCCCTTTGATTCATCTTTGATTTGATATATTATGGGCACTGTGGGTCAACCGATGCTGTCACGAACATCCATTTGAAGCCCAAGTGCGAAAGCCCACCCTATCAAATCCATGGGCCTAAACAAAGACATTTGGGCCCGAAGATAAACCACTATAGAACAAGTTTATTGCCCCATTTTTGCCCTCTAAGGAAGCATTGATTTGATATATTAAGAGCCCCGTGGGTCAACCGATGCTGCCAACGAAACATCCATTTCAAGACAAAGTGTGAAAGCCTAGTCTATCAAAATTCATAGGCCTAAATAAAAGTATTTGGGCCTGAAGATAAACCGTTATAGATGAAGTTTATAACCCCTATTGTAGCCCTATGAGTCAGCTTCGATTTGATGTATTATGCGCCCCGTGGGTCAACCGATGCTGCCACGAACATCCATTTGAAACCCAAGTGTGAAAGCCCACTCTATCAAATCCATGGGCCCAAAACAAACATATTTGGGCCCGAGGATAAATCGCTATAAACAAAGTTTATAGCCCCCATTGTAGCCCTCTAACTCATCTTTGATATGATATATTATGAGCCCCGTGGGTCAACCGATGCTGCCACGAACTTCCATTTGAAGCCCAAGTGCGAAAGCCCACTTTATCAAATCCATGGGCTGAAACAAAGGTATTTGGTCCCGAAGATAAACCTCTATAGAGAAGTTTATAGCCCCCATTGTAGCCCTCTAAGGAAGCTTCAATTTTATATATTATGGGCCCCGTGGGTCAACCGATGCTGCCACGAACATCCATTTGAAGCCCAAGTGCGAAAGCCCACTCTATCAAATCCATGGGCCTAAACAAAGGTATTTGGGCCCGAAGATAAACTGCTATTGAAAATTTTTTATAGTCCTTATTGTAGCCCTCTGAGTCAGCTTCAATTTGATGTGTTATGGTCGCCATGGGTCAACCGATGCTGCCATAAACGTCCATTTGAAGCCAAAGTGCGAAAGCCCACTCTATCAAATCCATGGGCCGAAACAAATGTATTTGGGCCCAAAGATAAATCGCTATAGATGAAGTTGATAGCCCCCTTTGTAGCCCTCTGACTCATCTTCGATTTGATATATTATGGGCCCCGTGGGTCAACCGATGCTGCCACGAATGTCCATTTGAAGCCTAAGTGTGAAAGCCCACTCTATCAAATTCATGGGCCTAAACAAAGTATTTGGGCCCGAAGATAAACCGCTATAGATGAATTTTATAGTCCCCATTGTAGCCCTCTGAGTCAGCTTTGATTTGATGTATTATGGGCCCCGTGGATTAATCGATGCTGCCACGAATGTCCATTTGAAGCCTAAGTGTGAAAGCCCACTCTATCAAATCCATGGACCGAAACATAGGTATTTGGGCCCCAAAGATAAATCGCTATAGATGAAGTCTATAGCCCCCACTTTAGCCCACTGAGTCCACTTTGATTTGATATATTATGGGCCCTGTGGATTAACTGATGCTGCCACGAACGTCCATTTGAAGCCCAGTGTGAAAGCCCACTCTATCAAATCCATAGCCCTAAATAAAAATATTTGGGCCTAAAGAAGCCCCACTATAGAAGAAGTTTATAGCCTCCATTATAGCCCTCTGAGTCAGCTTTTATTTGATATATTATGGGCCCTATGGGTGAACCGATGCTACCATGAATGTCCATTTGAAGCCCAAGTGTGAAAGACTACTCTATTAAATCCATAGGCCGAAACAAAGGTATTTAGGCTTGTTGATAAATTGCTATAGATGAAGTTTATGGTCCCCATTGTAGCCCTCTGAGTAATCTTTGATTTGATATATTATGGGCCCCATAGGTCAACTGATGCTAGCCACGAAAGTCCATTGGAAGCCCAAGTGCGAAAGCACACTCTATCAAATTCATAGGCCAAAACAATGGTATTTGGGCCCGACAATAAATCGCTATAGATGAAGTTTATAGCCCCTATTATAGCCGTCTAAGTCATCTTCGATTTGATGTATTATGGGCCCCGTGGGTCAACCGATGCTGCCACGAATGTCCATTTGAAGCCCAAAGCCGAAAGCCCACTCTAACAAATCCATGGTCCTAAACTAAGGTATTTGGGTTGAAGATAAACCCCTACAGGTGAAGTTTATAGTCCTCATTGTATCCTCTGAGGAAGCATCGATTTGATATATTATGGGCCTCATGGGTCAACCGATGCTACCACAAATTTCCATTTGAAGCCCAAGTGTGGAAAGCCTACTCTATCAAATTTATGGGGCCTACACAAAGGTATTTGAGCCTGAAGATAAACTGCTATAGATGTGGTTTATAGCCCCCATTTCAGCCCTCTGTGTCAGCTTCGATTTGATGTATTATGGGTCCCGTGGGTCAATTGAAGCTGCCACGAACGTCCATTTGAAGCCCAAGTGCGAAAGCCCACTCTATCAAATCCATGGGCCGAAACAAAGGTATTTGGGCCTGAAGATAAATCGCTATAGAAAAAGTTTATAGCCCCCACTATAGCCCTCTAAGTGAGCTTCGATTTGATATATTATGGTCCCCATGGGTCAACTGATGCTGCCATGAATGTCCATTTGAACCCCAAGTGCAAAAGCCCACTCTATCAACTCCATGGGCCTAAACAAAGGTATTTGGGCTTGAAGATGAACCACTATAGGTGAAGTTTATAGCCCCCATTTTAGCCCTCTGTGGAAGCTTCAGTTTGATATATTATGGGCCTCGTGGGTTAACCGATGTTGCCACGAACACCCTTTCGAAGACCAAGTGTGAAACCCACTCTATCAAATTCACAGGCCTAAACAAAGGTATTTGGCCTGAAGATGAACCGCTATAGACAAATTTTATAGCCACTATTGTAGCTCTCCATGGAAGCTTCAACTTGATATATTATGGGCCCTGTGGGTCAACCGATTCTGCCATGAACGTCCATTTGAAGCCCAAGTGCGAAAGCCCACTCTATCAAATCCATGGGCCCTAAACAAAGATATTTGGGCCCGAAGATAAACCGCTATAGAACAAGTTTATAGGCCCCACTGTCGCCCTCTGAGGAAGCTTTGATTTGATAAATTAAGAGCCCCGTGGGTCAACCGATGCTGCCACGAACGTCCATTTCAAGCCCAAGTGTGAAAGCCTAGTCTATCAAATTCATGGGCCTAAATAAAAGTATTTGGGGCCTAAGATAAACTGTTATAGATGAAGTTTATAGATGCTATTGTAGCCCTTTGAGTCAGCTTCGATTTGATGTATTATGGGCCCCGTGGGTCAATCGATGCTGCCAACGAACGTCCATTTGAAACCTAAGTGGAAAAGCCCACTCTATCAAATTCATGGACCTAGACAAAGGTGTTTGGGCACAAAGATAAACCGCTTTAAATGAAGTTTATAGCCCCTATTGTAGCCCATTGAGTTAGCATCAATTTGATATATTATAGGCCCTGTGGGTGAACTGATGCTGCCACGAACGTCCATTTAAAGCCCAAGTATAAAAGCCTACTCTATCAAATCCATGGGCTGAAACAATGGTATTTGGGCCCGAAGATAAATCGCTACAGACAAAGTTTATAGACCCCATTGTAGCCCTCTGATTCATCTTCAATTTGATATATTATGGGCCCCGTGGGTCAACCGATGCTGCCACGAACATCCATTTGAAGCCCAAGTGCGAAGGCCCACTCTATCAAATCCATGGGCCTAAAAAATGTATTTGGGCACAAAGATAAAATGCTATAGACAAAGTTTATAGCCAATATTGTAGCCTTCTGAGTTAGCTTCGATTTGATATATTATGGGCCCCGTGGGTCAGCCGATGCTGCCATGAACGTCCATTTGATGCCCAAGTGCGAAACCCCACTCTATCAAATCCATGGGCCAAAAGAAATGTATTTGGGCCCGAAGATAAAACTCTATAGATGAAGTTTATAGCCCCCATTATGGCCCTCTGACTCATCTTCGATTTGATATATTATGGTCGCCATGGGTCAACCGATGCTGCCATGAACGTCCATTTGAAGCCCAAGTACGAAAGCCCACTCTATCAAATCCATGGGCTGAAACAAATGTATTTGGGCTCGAAGCTAAATCGCTATAGATGAAGTTTATAGCCCCCTTTGTAGCCCTCTGACTCATCTTTGATTTGATATATTATGGGCCACGTGGGTTAACTGATGCTGCCATGAATGTCCATTTGAAGCCCAAGTGTGAAAGCCCACTCCATCAAATTCATGGGCCTAAACAAAGGTATTTGGGCCCGAAGATAAACCGCTATACATGAAATTTATAGCCCTCTAAGTTAGCTTTGATTTAATGTATTATGGGCCCCGTGGATCAACTGATGCTGCCACAAACGTCCGTTTGAAGCCCAAGTACGAAAGCCCACTCTATCAAATCCATGGGCTGAAACATAGGTATTTGGTCCCAAAGATAAATTGCTATAGATGAAGTCTATAGCCCCCACTTTAGCCCATTGAGTCAGCTTCGATTTAAAATATTATGGGCCCTGTGGGTTAATCGATGCTGCCACGAACGTCCATTTGAAGCCCAGTGTGAAAGCCCACTCTATCAAATCCATGGTCCTAAATAAAAATATTTGGTCCTGAAGAATCCCCGCTATATAAGAACTTTATACCTTCCATTGTAGCCCTCTGAGTCAGCTTCGATTTGATATATTATAGGCCCTATGGGTGAACTGATGATGCCATGAACATCCATTTGAAGCCTAAGTGTGAAAGCCCACTCTATCAAATCCATAGGCCGAAACAAAGGTATTTAGGCTTGTAGATAAATTACTATAGATGAAGTTTATAGTACCCAATGTAGCCCTCTGAATAATCTTTGATTTGATATATTATGGGCCCCATGGGTCAACCAATGCTGCCACGAACGTCCATTAGAAGCCCAAGTGCGAAAGCCCACTCTATCAAATCCATGGGCCGAAACAAAGGTATTTGGGCCCGACGATAAATCGCTATAGATGAAGTTTATAGCCCCTATTGTAGCCTTTTGAGTCATCTTCGATTTGATGTATTATAGGCCCCATGGGTCAACTGATGTTGCCACTAACGTCCATTTGAAGCCCAAAGCCGAAAGCCAACTCTAATAAATCCATGGGCATAAACAAAGGTATTTGGGCTGAAGGTAAACCACTATAGGCAAGGTTTATAGCCCCCATTATAGCCCTCTAAGGAAGCTTCGATTTGATATATTATGGGCCTTATGGGTCAACCGATGCTGCCACGAATGTCCATTTGAAGCCCAAGTATGAAAGCCTACTCTATCAAATTTATGGGCCTACACAAAGGTATTTGAGCGCGAAGATAAACCACTATAGATGTGGTTTATAGTCCCCATTTTAGCCCTCTGATTCAACTTTGATTTGATGTATTATGGGGCTCGTGGGTCAACCGATGCTGCCACGAACGTCCATTTGAAGCCCAAGTGCGAAAGCCCACTCTATCAAATCCATGGGCCGAAACATAGGTATTTGGTCCCAAAGATAAATCGCTATAGATGAAGTCTATAGCCCCCACTTTAGCCCACTGAGTCAGCTTCGATTTGTTATATTATGGGCCCTGTGGGTCAACCGATGCTGCCACAAACATCCATTTGAAGCCCAGTGTGAAAGCCCACTCTATCAAATCCATGGCCCTAAATAAAAATATTCGGGCCCGAAGAAGCCCCGCTATAGAAGAAGTTTATGGCCTCTATTATAGCACTCTGAGTCGGCTTTGATTTGATATATTATGGGCTCCGTGGGTGAACCGATGCTGCCATGAATGTCCATTTGAAGCCCAAGTGCGAAAGCCCACTCTATCAAATCCATGGGCCGAAATAAAGGTATTTACGCTTATTGATAAATCGCTATCGACAAAGTTTATAGTCCCCATTGTAGCCCTCTGAGTAATCTTCAATTTGATATATTATAGGCCCCATAGGTCAACCAATGCTGCCATGAACGTCCGTTGGAAGCCCAAGTGCGAAAGCCCTCTCTATCAAATCCATGGGCCGAAACAAAGATATTTGGGCCCGACGATAAATCCCTATAGATGAAGTTTATAGCCCCTATTGTAGCCTTCTGAGTCATCTTCGATTTGATGTATTATGGGCCCTATGGGTCAACCGATGCTGCCACGAACGTCCATTTAAAGCCCAAAGTTGAAATCCCACTCTAACAAATCCATGGGCCTAAACAAAGGTATTTGGGCTGAAGATAAACTGCTACAGGTGAAGTTTATAGCCCTCTTTGTAGCCCTCTGAGGAAGCTTCGATTTTATATGTTATGGGCCTCATGGGTCAACCGTCGCTGCCACGAATATCCATTTGAAGCCTAAGTGTGAAAGCCTACTCTATCAAATTTATGGGCCTACACAAAGGTATTTGAGCCCGAAGATAAACCGCTATAGATGTGGTTTATAGCCCCCATTTTAGCCCTCTGTGTAAACTTTGATTTGATGTATTATGGGCCCCGTGGGTCAACCGATGCTGCGATGAACATCCATTTGAAGCGCAAGTATGAAAGCCCACTCTATCAAATCCATGGGCCAAAATAAAGGTATTTAGGCCCGAAGATAAATCGCTATAGACAAAGTTTGTAGCCCCCACTGTAGCCGTCTAAGTGAGCTTCGATTTGATATATTATGGTCCCCATGGGTCAACTAGTGCTGCCATGAATGTCCATTTGAAGCCCAAGTGCGAAAGCCCACTCTATCACATCCATGGGCCAAAACAAAGGTATTTTGGCCTAGAGATAAACCGCTATAGATGAAGATGATAGCCCTCATTATAGCCCTTTGAGGAAGCTTCGATTTGATATATTATGGGCCCCGTGGGTAGATCGATGCTGCCACGAATGTCCATTTGAAGCCTAAAGGTGAAAGCCCACTCTATCAAGTCCATGGGCCTAAACAAAGGTATTTGGGCCCGAAGATGAACCGCTATAGGTCAAGTTTATAGCTCCCATTATAGCCCTCTGTGGAAGCATTGGTTTGATATATTATGGGCCTTATGGGTCAACCGATACTGCCACGAACGTCCATTTGAAGTCCAAGTGCGAAACCCACTCTATCAAATTCACAGGCCTAAACAAAGGTATTTGGGCCCGAAGATAAAATGCTATAGACAGAGTTTATAGCCCCCATTGTCGCCCTCTAAGGAAGCTTCAATCTGATATATTAAAAGCCTCATGGGTCAACCGATGCTGCCATGAACGTCCATTTCAAGCCCAAGTGTGAAAGTCCAGTCTATCAAATTCATGGGCCTAAATAAAAGTATTTGCACCCAAAGAGATAAACCGTTATAAATGAAGTTTATAGCCCCTATTCTAGCCCTCTGAGTCAGCTTCGATTTGATGTATTATAGGCCCCGTGGGTCTACCGATGCTGCCACGAACGTCCATTTGAAACCCAAGTGGGAAAGCCCACTCTATTAAATTCATGGGCCTAGACAAAGGTGTTTGAGCCCAAAGATAAACCGCTTTAAATAAAGTTTATAGCCCCCATTGTAGCCCTTTGAGTCAGCTTCGATTTGATATATTATAAGCCCCGTGGGTGAACCGATGCTACTACGAACGTCCATGTGAAGCCCAAGTATGAAAGCCCACTCTATCAAATCCATGGGTCGAAACAATGGTATTTGGGCTTGAAGATAAATCGCTATAGAAAAAGTTTATAGCCCCTATTATAGCCCTCTGAGTCATCTTCGATTTGATATAGTATAGGCCCCATGGGTCAACTGATGCTACCACGAACGTCCATTTGAAGCCCAAGTACGGAAGCCCATGCTATCAAATCCATGGGCCTAAACAAATGTATTTGGGCCCGAAGATAAAATGCTATTGACAAGGTTTATAGTCCCTATTATAGCCCTCCGAGTCAGCTCTGATTTGATGTATTATGGTCGCCATGGGTCAACCGATGCTACCACGAACGTCCATTTGAAGCCCAAGTACGAAAGCCCACTCTATCAAATCCATGGGTTGAAACAAATGTATTTGGGCTCGAAGCTAAATCGCTATAGACGATGTTTATAGCCCCCTTTGTAGCCCTCTGACTCATCTTTGATTTGATATATTATAGGCCCAGTGGGTCAATCGATGCTGCCACGAATGTCCATTTGAAGCCCAAGTGTGAAAGCCCACTCCATCAAATTCATGGGCCTAAACAAAGGTATTTGGGCCCGAAGATAAACCGCTATACATGAAATTTATAGCCCTCTAAGTTAGCTTTGATTTAATGTATTATGGGCCCCGTGGATCAACCGATGCTGCCACAAACGTCCATTTGAAGCCCAAGTACGAAAGCCCACTCTATCAAATCCATGGGCTGAAACATAGGTATTTGGTCCCAAAGATAAATTGCTATAGATGAAGTCTATAGCGCCCACTTTAGCCCATTGAGTCAGCTTCGATTTAAAATATTATGGGCCCTGTGGGTCAATCGATGCTGCCACAAATGTCCATTTGAAGCCTAGTGTGAAAGGCCACTCTATCAAATCCATGGCCCTAAATAAAAATATTTGGGCATGAAGAATCCCCGCTATATAAGAACTTTATACCTTCCATTGTAGCCCTCTGAGTCGGCTTTGATTTGATATATTATAGGCCCTGTGGGTGAACTGATGCTGCCATGAGCATCCATTTGAAGCCCAAGTGCGAAAGCCCACTCTATCAAATCCATAGGCCGAAACAAAGGTATTTAGGCTTGTAGATAAATTGCTATAGATGAAGTTTATAGTACCCAATGTAGCCCTCTGAATAATCTTCGATTTGATATATTATGGGCCCCATGGGTCAACCAATGCTGCCACGAACGTCCATTAGAAGCCCAAGTGCAAAAGCCCACTCTATCAAATCCATGGGCTGAAACAAAGGTATTTGGGCCCGACGATAAATCGCTATAGATGAAGTTTATAGCCCCTATTGTAGCCTTCTGAGTCATCTTCAATTTGATGTATTATGGGCCCCATGGGTCAACTGATGCTGCCACTAACGTCCATTTGAAGCCCAAAGCCGAAAGCCCACTCTAATAAATCCATGGGCCTAAACAAAGGTATTTGGGCTGAAGGTAAACCACTATAGGCAAGTTTTATAGCCCCCATTATAGCCCTCTGAGGAAGCTTCGATTTGATATATTATGGGCCTCATGGGTCAACCGATGTTGCCACGAATGTCCATTTGAAGCCCAAGTATGAAAGCCTACTCTATCAAATTTATGGGCCTACACAAAGGTATTTGAGTGCGAAGATAAACCACTATAGATGTGGTTTATAGCCCCCATTTTAGCCCTCTGAGTCAACTTTGATTTGATGTATTATGGGGCCCGTAGGTCAACCGATGCTGCCACGAACGTCCATTTGAAGCCCAAGTGTGAAAGCCCACTCTATCAAATCCATGGGCTGAAACATAGGTATTTGGTCCTAAAGATAAATCGCTATAGATGAAGTCTATAGCCCCCACTTTAGCCCACTGAGTCAACTTCGATTTGTTATATTATGGGCCCTGTGGGTCAACCGATGCTGCCACAAACATCCATTTGAAGCCTAGTGTGAAAGCCCACTCTATCAAATCCATGGCCCTAAATAAAAATATTCGGGCCCGAAGAAGCCTCGCTATAGAAGAAGTGCGAAAGCCCACTCTATCAAATCCATGGATCGAAATAAAGGTATTTGGGCTCGACGATAAATTGCTATAGATAAAGTTTGTAGCCCCCACTGTAACCCTTTAAGTCAACTTCGATTTGATATATTATGGTCCCCAAGGGTCAACCGATGCTGCCACGAATGTCCATTTGAAGTCTAAGTACGAAAGCCCACTCTATCACATCCATGGGCCAAAATAAAAGTGTTTAGGCCTAAAGATAAATCGCTATAGATAAAGTTGATAGCCCCCATTATAGTGCTCTGAGGAAGCTTCGATTTGATATATTATGGGCCCCGTGGGTCGACCGATGCTGCCACGGACGTCCATTTGAAGCCTAAAGGTGAAAGCATACTCTATCAAGTCCATGGGCCTAAACAAAGGTATTTGGGCCCAAAGATGAACCGCTATAGGTGAAGTTTATAGCCCCCATTGTAGCCCTCTGTGGAAGCTTTGGTTTGATATATTATGTGCTTTGTGGGTCAACCGATGCTGCCATGAACATCCTTTTGAAGACTAAGTGTGAAACCCACTCTATCAAATTCACGGGCCTAAATAAAGGTTTTTGGGCCCGAAGATAAAATTTTATAGACAAAGTTTATAGCCACTATTGTAGCCCTTTGAGTCAGCTTCGACTTGATATATTATGGGCCCTGTGGGTCAACCGATGCTACCACGAACGTCCAATTGAAGACCAAGTGTGGAAGCCCACTCTATCAAATCCATGGCCCTAAACAAAGATATTTGGGCCTGAAGATAGACCGCTATAGAACAAGTTTATAGGCCCCATGGGTCAACCGATGCTGCCACGAACGTCCATTTGAAGCCTAAGTGCAAAAGCTCACTCTACCAAATCCATGGGCCTAAACAAAGGTATTTGGGCCCGAAGATAAACCGCTATAGATGAAGTTTATAGCCCCCTTTTTAGACCTCTGCGGAAGCCTCGATTTGACATATTATGGGCCCCATGGGTCAATTAATGCTGCCACGAACGTCCATTTGAAGCCCAAGTGCGAAAGCCCACTCTATCAAATTCATGGGCTTAAACAAAGGTATTTGGGCCCGAAGATAAACTAGTTTAAATAAATTTTATAGCCCTTATTGTAGCCCTCTGAGTCAGCATTGATTTGATATATATTGGGCCCCGTGGGTCAACTCATATGAACGTCCATTTGAAGCCCGAGTGGGAAAGCCCACTCTATCAAATTCATGGGCTTAAACAAAGGTATTTGGGCCTGAATATAAACCGCTATAAATGAAGTTTATAGCCCCTATTGTAGCCCTCTGAGTCAGCTTCGTTTTCATGTATTATGGGCCCCGTGGTTCAACCGATGCTGCCACAAACATCCATTTGAAGCCCAAGTGCGAAAGCCCACTCTATCAAATCCATGGGCCGAAATAAAGGTATTTGGGCCCAAATATAAATTGCTATAGATGAAGTTTATAGCCCCTATTGTAACCCTTTGAGTCATCTTCGATTTGATATATTATGGGCCCTATGGGTCAACCGATGCTGCCACGAATGTTCATTTGAAGCCCAAGTGTGAAAGCCCACTCTATCAAATCCATGGGCCTAAATAAAGATATTTGGGCCCGAAGATAAACCGCTATAGAACAAGTTCGTTGGCCCCATTTTTGCCCTCTGAGAAAGCTTTGATTTGATATATTATGAGCCCCGTGGGTCAACCGATGTTGCCACGAACATCCATTTCAAGCCCAAGTGTAAAAGCCCAGTCTATCAAATTCATGGGCCTAAATAAAAGTATTTAGGCCCAAAGATAAACTGTTATAGACAAATTTTATAGCCCCTATTGTAGCCCTCTGAGTCAGCTTCAATTTGATGTGTTATGGGCTCCGTGGGTCAATCGATGCTACCATAAACATCCATTTGAAACCCAAGTGTGAAAGCTCACTCTATCAAATTCATGGGCCTAGACAAAGGTGTTTGGGACCAAAGATAAATCGCTTTAAATGAAGTTTATAGCCCCCATTTTAGCCCTCTGAGTCAGCTTTAATTTGTTATATTATAGGCCCTGTGGGTGAACCGATGCTACCACGAAAGTCCATTTGAAGCCCAAATATGAAAGCCCACTCTATCAAATCCATGGGCTGAAATAATGGTATTTGGGCCCGAAGATAAATTGCTATAGACAAATTTTGTAGCCCCCATTGTAGCCCTCTGAGTCATCTTCGATTTGATATATTATGGGCCTTGTGGGTCAACCGATGCTGCCATGACGTCCATTTGAAGTCCAAGTGTGAAAGCCCACCCTATCAAATCCATGGGCCTAAACAAATGTATTTGGGCCCGAAGATAAACCTCCATAGAGAAGTTTATAGCCCCTATTGTAGCCCTCTGAGGAAGCTTCAATTTTATATATTATGGGCCCCGTGGGTCAACTGATGCTGCCACGAACGTCCATTTGAAGCCCAAGTGTGAAAGCCCACTCTATCAAATCCATGGGCCTAAACAAAGGTATTTGGGCCCAAAGATAAACTGCTATTGACAAGGTTTATAGTCCCTATTGTAGCGCTCTGAGTCAGCTTCGATTTCATGTATTATGGTCACCATGGGTCAACCGATGCTGCCACGAACGTCCATTTGTAGCCCAAGTGCGAAAGCCCACTCTATCAAATCCATGGGCCAAAACAAATGTATTTAGGCCCGAAGATAAATTATTGTAGACAAAGTTTATAGCCCCCTTTGTAGCCCTCTGACTCATCTTTGATTTGATATATTATGGGCCTTGTGGGTCAACTGATGTTGCCACGATTGTCCATTTGAAGCCCAAATGTGAAAGCCTACACTATCAAATTCATGGGCCTAAACAAAGGTATTTGGGCCCGAAGATAAACCACTATAGATGAGGTTTATAGCCCCCATTGTTGCCCTCTGAGTCAGCTTTGATTTGATTTATTATGGGCCTCGTGGATCAGCCGATACTGCCACAAACATCGATTTGAAGCCCAAGTGCGAAAGCCCACTCTATCAAATTCATGGGTCGAAACAAAGGTATTTTGCCCTGAAGATAAATCGCTATAGATAAGTTTATAGCCACCATTGTAAACCTCTGAGTTAGCTTTGATTTGATATATTATGGGCCCCATAGGTCAACCGATGCTACAACTAACGTTCATTTGAAGCCCATGTGCGAAAGCTGACTCTACCAAATCCATGGGCCTAAATAAAGGTATTTGGACCTGAAGATAAACTGCTATAGATGAAGTTTATAGCCCCCTTTGCAGACCTCTGAGGAAGCCTCGATTTGACATATTATAGGCCCCATGGGTCAACTGATGCTACCACGAATGTCCATTTGAAGCCCAAGTGCGAAAGCCCACTCTATCAAATTCATGGGCTTAAACAAAGGTATTTAGGCCCGAAGATAAATTGCTTTAAATGAAGTTTATAGCCCCTATTGTAGCCCTCTGAGTCAGCTTCAATTTGATATATTGTGGGCCCCGTGGGTCAACCGATGCTACCACGAACGTCCATTTGAAGCCCAAGTATGAAAGCCCACTCTATCAAATTCATGGGCTTAAATAAAGGTACTTGGGCCTAAATATAAACTACTATAGATGAAGTTTATAGCTCCTATTGTAGCCCTTTGAGTCAACTTCGATTTCATGTATTATGGGCCCTGTGGTTCAACTGATGCTGCCACTAACATCAATTTGAAGCCCAAGTGCGAAAGCCCACTCTATCAAATCCAAGGGCCTAAACTAAGGTATTTGGGCCTGAAGAAAAACCACTATAGACTAAGTTTATAGCCCCCATTATATCCCTCTGAGTCAGCTTCGATTTGATATATTATAGGCCCCATGGGTCAACCGATGCTGCCACGAACATCCATTTGAAGCTCAAGTTTGAAAGCCCAGTCTATCAAATCCATGGGCCTAAAAAAATTTATTTCGGTCTGATGATAAAATGCTATAGACAAAGTTTATAGCCGTTATTGTAGCCCTCTGAGTCAACTTTGATTTGATATATTATGGGCCCCGTGGGTCAATCGATGTCGCCACGAACGTCTATTTGAAGCCTAAGTGCGCAAGCCAACTATCAAATCCGTGGGCCAAAAAATAGGTTTTCGGGCCCCAAAATAAAGGAATTTGGGCCTGAGGACGGCTCGCTATAGATGAAGTGTATAGCAGCCCGTTATAGCCCTCTGAGTCAGCTTCGATTTGATATATTATGGGCCCTGTGGGTCAACCGATGCCGCCATGAACGTCCATTTGAAACCCAAGTGCGCAAGCCCACTACCAAATCCGTGGGCCGAAAAATAGGTTTTCGGGCCCAAAAACAAAGGAATTTGGGCCTGAGGACGGCCTGCTATAGATGAAGTTTATAGCGGTCCATTATAGCCCTCTGTGTCAGTTTTAATTTGATATATTATGGGTCCCGTGGGTCAACCGATGCCGCCACGAACGTCCATTTGAAGCCCAAGTGCGCAAGCCAACTATCAAATCCTTAGGCCGAAAAATAGGTTTTCAGGCCCCAAAACAAAGGAATTTGGGCTTAAGGACGGCCCGCTATAGATGAAGTGTATAGAGGCCTATTATAGCCCTCTGAGTCAGCTTCGATTTGATATATTATGGGCCCCATGGGTCAACCGATGCCGCCATGAACGTCCATTTGAAGCCCAAGTGCGCAAGCCCACTATCAAATCCGTGTGCTAAAAAATAGGTTTTTGTGCCCGAAAACAAAGGAATTTGGGCCCGAGGACGGCTCGCTATAGATGAAGTTTATAGCGGTCTGTTATAGCCCTCTAAGTCAGCTTCGATTTGATATATTATGGGCCCCATGGGTCAACCGATGCCACCACGAACGTCCATTTGAAGCCTAAGTGCGCAAGCCCACTATCAAATCCGTGGGCTGAAAAATAGGTTTTTGGGCTCGAAAATAAAGGTTTTTGGGCCCGAGGACGGCCCGCTATAGACAACGTTTATAGGCCCCGTTATAGCCCTTTGAGTCAACTTCGATTTGATATATTATGGGCCCCGTGGGTTAACCGATGCCGCCATGAACGTCCATTTGAAGCCTAAGTGCGCAAGCCAACTATCAAATCCATGGGCCAAAAAACAGGTTTTCGAGCCCCAAAACAAAGGAATTTGGGCCCGAGGACGACCCGCTATAGATGAAGTGTATAACAACTCATTATAGCCCTCTGAGTCAGCTTCGATTTGATATATTATGGGCCCCATGGGTCAACCGATGCTGCCATGAACGTCCATTTGAAGCCCAAGTGCGCAAGCCTACTATCAAATCCATGGGCCAAAAAATAGGTTTTTGGGCCTGAAAACAAAGGAATTTGGGCCCGAGGACGGTCCGCTATAGATGAAGTGTATAGTGGCCCGTTATAGCCCTCTGAGTCAGCTTCGATTTGATATATTATGGTCCCCGTGGGTCAACCGATGCAGCCACGAATGTCCATTTGAAGCCCAAGTGCGCAAGCCCACTATCAAATCCATGGGCCGAAAAATAGGTTTTTAGGCTCGAAAACAAAGGTTTTTGGGCCAGAGGACGGCCTGCTATAGATGACGTTTATAGGCCCCATTATAGCCCTTTGAGTTAGCTTCGATTTGATATATTATGGGCCCCGTGGGTCAACCGATGCACCCACGAACGTCCATTTGAAGCCCAAGTGCCCAAGCCCACTATCAAATCCGTGGGCCAAAAAATAGGTTTTCAGGCCCAAAATCAAAGGAATTTGGGCCTGAGGACGGCCAGCTATAGATGAAGTTTATAGTGGCCCATTATAGCCCTCTGAGTCAGCTTCGATTTGATATATTATAGGCCCCATGGGTCAACCGATGCCACCATGAACGTCCATTTGAAGCCCAAGTACGCAAGCCCACTATCAAATCCGTGGGCCAGAAAATAGGTTTTCAGGCCCGAAAACAAAGGAATTTGGGCCCGAGGACGGCCTGCTATAGATGAAGTTTATAGCGGCTCGTTATAGCACTCTGAGTCAGCTTCGATTTGATATATTATGGGCCCCGTGGTTCAACCGATGCCGCCACGAACATCCATTTGAAGCCCATGTGCGCAAGCCCACTATCAAATCCGTGGGTCGAACAATAGGTTTTTAGGCCCGAAAACAAAGGTTTTTGGGCCCAAGGACGGCCCACTATAGATGACGTTTATAGGCCCTGTTATACCCATTTGAGTCAGTTTCGATTTGATATATTATGGACCCCGTGGGTCAATCGATGCCGCCATGAACGTCCATTTGAAGCCTAAGTGCGCAAGCCCACTATCAAATCCGTGGGTCGAAAAACAGGTTTTTGGGCCCGAAAACTAAGGAATTTGGGCCCAAGGACGGCCTGCTATAGATAAAGTTTATAGCGGACCATTATAGCCCTTTGAGTCAGCTTCGATCTGATATATTATGGGCTCCGTGGGTCAACCAATGCCACCACGAACGTCCATTTGAAGCCCAAGTGCGCAAGCCCACTATCAAATCCGTGGGCCAAAAAATAGGTTTTTGGGCCTGAAAATAAAGGAATTTGGGCCCGAGGACGGCCCGCTATAGATAAGTTTATAGCAGCCCGTTATAGCCCTCTGAGTCAGCTTCGATTTGATATATTATGGGCCCTATGGGTCAACCGATACCGCCACGAACGCCCATTTGAAGCCCAAGTGCGCAAGCCCACTATCAAATCCGTGGGCCAAAAAATAGGTTTTTGGGCCCAAAAACAAAGCAATTTGGGCCGAAGGACGGCCCGCTATAAATAAAGTTTATAGCGTCCTGTTATAGTCCTCTGAGTCAGCTTCGATTTGATATATTATAGGCCCCATGGGTCAACCGATGCCGCCACGAAAGTCCATTTGAAGCCCAAGTGCGCAAGCCCACTATCAATTTCGTGGGCCGAAAAATTGGTTTTTGGGTCCAAAAACAAAGGAATTTAGGCCCGAGGACGGCCTGCTACAGACATAGTTTGTAGCATCCCATTATAGCCCTTTGAGTCAACTTCGATTTGATATATTATGGACCCCGTGGGTCAACCGATGCCGCCACGAACGTCCATTTGAAGCCCAAGTGCGCAAGCCCACTATGAAATCCATGGGCTGAAACAATGGTTTTCGGGCCCGAAAACAAAGGAATTTTGGCCCAAGGACGGCCCGCTATAGATGTAGTTTATAGTGGCCCGTTATACCCCTCTGAGTTAGCTTCGATTTGATATATTATGGGCCCCGTGGGTCAACCGATGCTGCCACGAACGTCCATTTGATGCCCAAGTGCGAAAGCCCACTCTATCAAATCCATGGGCCGAAACAAATGTATTTGGGCCCGAATATAAATTGCTATTGATGAAATTTATAGCCCCCATTGTAGCCCTCTGAGTCATCTTCGATTTGATATATTATGGGCCTCGTGGGTCAACCGATGCTGCCACGAACATCCATTTGAAGCCCAAGTACGAAAGCCCACTCTATCAAATCCATGGGCCTGAGCAAACGTATTTGGGCCCGAACACAAATCGCTATAGACAAAGTTTATAGCCCCCACTATAGCCCTTTGAGTCAGCTTTGATTTGATATATTATGGGCCCTGTGAGTCAACCAATGTTGCCACGAACGTCCATTTGAAGCCTAAGTGCAAAACCCCACTCTATCAAATCCATAGGCCTAAACAAATGTATTTGGGCCCGAAGACAAACCGCTATAGACGCAATTTATAGCACCTATTATATCCCTCTGATTCATCTTCGATTTGATATATTATGGGCCCCGTGGGTCAACTGATGCTGCCATAGACGTCCATTTGAAGCCCAAGTGCAAAAGCCCACTCTATTAAAATCCATGGGCCTAAAAAAATCGTATTTGGGCCCGAAGACAAATTGCTATAGATGAAGTCTATAGGCCCCATTATAGCCCTCTATGTCAGCTTTGATTTGATATATTATTGGCCTCGTGCGTCAACCGATGCTGCCATGAACATCCATTTGAAGGCCAAGAGCGAAAGCCCACTCTATTAAATTCATGGGCATAAATAAAGGAATTTGGGGCCGAAGATAAATGGCTATAGATGAAGTTTATAGCCCCCATTATATCCCTCTTAGTCAACTTCAATTTGATATATTATGGGCCCCGTGGGTGAACCATTGCTACCATGAATGTCCATTTGAAGCCCATGTGCGAAAGCCCACTCTATCAAATCCATGGGCCTAAATAAAAATGGTTGGTCTTGAGGATGGCCCGCTATAGATGAAGTTTATAGCCCTCTGAGTCAGCTTCAATTTGATATATTATGGGCCCCGTGAGTCAACCGATGCTGCCACAAACGTCGATTTGAAGCCTAAGCTCACAAGCCCAATCTATCTAATCAATGGGCATAAACAAAGGTATTTGGGCCCAAAGACGAACCGCTATAGATGAAGATAATAGCCCCTATTATAGCCCTCTGAGTCAACTTCAATTTGATATATTATGGGCCCCGTGTGTCAACTGATATTGCCACGAATGTCCACTTGAAGCCCAAGTGCGAAAGCCCACTGTATCAAATTCATGGGCTTAAACAAAGGTATTTGGACCCAAATATAAACCGCTATAGATGAAGTTTATAACCCCTACTGTAGCCCTCTGAGTCAGCTTCTATTTCATGTATTATGGGCCCCGTGGTTCAACCGATGCTGCCACAAACATCCATTTGAAGCCCAAGTGCGAAAGCCCACTCTATTAAATCCATAGGCTGAAACAAAGGTATTTGGCCCGAAGATAAATCGCTATAGATGAAGTTTATAGCCCCCATTGTAGCCCATTGATTCATCTTCGATTTGGTATATTATGGGCCCCGTGGGTCAACTGATGCTGCCACGAACGTCCATTTGAAGCCCAAGTGCGAAAGGCCACTCTATCAAATCCATGGTCCTAAACAAAGATTTTTGGGCCCAAAGATAAACCGCTATAGAATAAGTTTATAGCCCCCATTTTTGCCTTCTGAGGAAGCTTCGATTTGATATATTAAGAGCCCTGTGGGTCAACCGATGCTGCCACGAACCTCCATTTCAAGCCCAAGTGTGAAAGCCCAGTCTATCAAATTCATGGGCCTAAATAAAAGTATTTGGACCCGAAGATAAACTGTTATAGATGAAGTTTATAGCCTCATTTGTAGCCCTTTGAGTCAGCTTCGAGTTGATGTATTATGGGCCCCGTGGGTCAACCGATGCTGCCACAAACGTGCATTTGAAACCTAAATGTGAAAGCCCACTCTATCAAATTCATGGGCCTAGACAAAGGTGTTTGGGCCCAAAGATAAAACAATTTAAATGAAGTTTATAGCCCCCATTTTAGCCCTCTGAGTCAACTTCAATTTGATATATTATAGGCCCCGTGGGTGAATCGATGCTGTCACGAACATCCATTTGAAGCCCAAGTACGAAAGCCCACTCTAATAAATCCATAGGCCGAAACAATGGTATTTGGGCCCGAAGATAAATTGCTATAGATGAACTTTATAGGGCCCATTGTAGCCCTCTGAGTCATCTTTGATTTGATATATTATGGGCCCTGTGGGTCAATTGATGCTGCCACGAACGTACATTTGAAGCCCAAGTGCGAAAGCCCACCCTATCAAATCCATTGGCCTAAACAAATGTATTTGGGCCTGAAGATAAAATGCTATAGACAAAGTTTATAGCCCTTATTATAGCCCTCTGAGTCAACTTTGATTTGATATATTATGGTCCCCGTGGGTCAACCGATGCTGCCACGAACTTCCATTTGATGCCCAAGTGCGAAAGCCCAATCTATCAAATCCATGGGCCGAAACAAATGTATTTGGGCCCGAAGATAAATTGTATAGATGAAGTTTATAGCCACCATTGCAGCCCTCTGATTCATCTTTGATTTGATATATTATGGGCCCTATGGGTCAACCGATGCTGCCATGAACGTCCATTTGAAGCCCAAGTATGAAAGCCCACTTTATCAAATCCATGGGCCAAAACAAAGGTATTTGGGCCTGAAGATAAACCTCTATAGAGAATTTTATAGCCCCCATTGTAGCCCTATGAGGAATCTTTGATTTTATATATTATGGGCCCTCTGGGTCAACCGATGCTGCCACGAACGTCCATTTAAAGCCCAAGTGCGAAAGCCCACTCTATCAAATCCATGGGCTGAAACAAAGGTATTTGGGCCTAAAGATAAATCGCTATAGATGAATTTTATAGCCACCATTGTAGCCCTCTGAGTCAGCTTTGATTTGATATATTATGGGCCCCATGGGTCAACCGCTGCTGCTACGAACATCCATTTGAAGCCTAAGTGTGAAAGCTCACTCTACCAAATCCATGGGCCTAAACAAAGCTATTTGGGCCCGAAGATAAACCGCTATAGATGAAGTTTATAGCCCCCTTTGTAGACCTTTGAGGAATCCTTAATTATGACATATTATGGGCCCCATAGGTCAACTGATGCTGCCACGAACGTCCATTTGAAGCCCAAGTGTGAAAGCCCACTGTATCAAATTCATGGGCTTAAATAAAGGTATTTAGGCTCAAAGATAAACTGGTTTAAATGTAGTTTATAGCCCCTATTGTAGCCCTCTGAGTCAGCTTCGATTTGATATATTATGGGCCCTTTGGGTCAACCGATGCTACCACGAACATCCATTTGAAGCCCAAGTAGGAAAGCCCACTCTATCAAATTCATAGGCTTAAACAAAGGTATTTGGGCCTAAATATAAACTGCTAGAGATGAATTTTATAGCCCTTATTGTAGCCTTCTGAGTTAGCTTCTATTTGATGTATTATGGGCCCCCGTGGGTCAACCGATGCTGCCACGAACGTCCATTTGAAGCCCAAAGCTGAAAAGCCCTCTGTAACAAATCCATGGGCCTAAACAAAGGTATTTAGGCTGAAGATAAACCGCTATAGGTGAAGTTTATAGCCCCCATTAGAGCCCTCTGAGGAAGCTTCGATTTGATATATTATGGGCCTCATGGGTCAACCGATGCTACCATGAATGTCCATTTGAAGCCCAAGTGCAAAAGCCTACACTATCAAATTTATGGGCCAACACAAAGGTATTTGAGCCTGAAGATAAATCGCTATAGATGTGGTTTATAGCCCCCATTTTAGCCCTCTGAGTCAGCTTCGATCTGATGTATTATGGGCCCCGTGGGTCAACCGATGCTGCCACGAACGTCCATTTGAAGCCCAAGTGTGAAAGCCCACTCTATCAAATCCATAGGACGAAACAAAGGTATTTGGGCCTGAAGATAAATCGCTATAGATGAAGTTTGTATCCCTCACTGTAGCCCTCTAAGTCAGCGTCGATTTGATATATTATGGTCCCCATGGGTCAACCGATACTACCACGATTATCCATTTGAAGCCCAAGTGCGAAAGCCCACTCTATCACATCCATGGGCCCCGAAGATAAACCGCTATAGATGAAGTTGATAGCCCTCATTATAGCTCTCTGAGGAAGCTTCTATTTGATATATTATGGGGCCCCGTGGGTCGACCGATGCTGCCATGGACGTCCATTTAAAGCCTAAAGGCGGAAGAGCCCACTTTATCAAGTCCATGGGCCTAAATAAAGGTATTTGGGCACGAAGATGAACCGATATAGGCGAATTTTATAGCCCCCATTATAGCCCTCTGTGGAAGCTTTAGTTTGATATATTATGGGCCTCGTGGGTCAACCGATTCTACCACGAACGTCCTTTTGAATCCCAAGTACGAAACCTGCTCTATCAAATTCACGGGCCTAAACAAAGGTATTTGGGCCCGATGATAAAATGTTATAGACAAAGTTTATAGCCGCTAATGTAGCCCTCTCAGTCAGCTTCGACTTGATATATTATGGGCCCCGTCGGTCAACCGATGCTACCACGAATGTCCATTTGAAG
This sequence comes from Mallotus nudiflorus, assembly GCA_947683625.1. NCBI lineage: Eukaryota > Viridiplantae > Streptophyta > Magnoliopsida > Malpighiales > Euphorbiaceae > Mallotus > Mallotus nudiflorus. The sequence continues at coordinate 43,486 of CANTUR010002171.1, forward strand.
CCCAAGTGCGAAAGCCCACTCTATCAAATCTATGGGCCGAAATAAACGTACTTGGGCCTGAAGATAAATCGCTATAGACAAAGTTTATAGCTGCTATTGTAGCCCTCTGACTTATCTCCAATTTGATGTATTATGGGCCCCGTGGGTCAACCGATGCTGCCACGAACATCCATTTGAAGCCCAAGTGCAAAAGCCCACTCTATCAAATTCATGGGCCCTAAAAAAAGGTATTTGGGCCTAAAGATAAACCGCTATAGACAAAGTTTATAGCCCCTATTTTATCCCTCTGAGTCGGCTTTGATTTGATGTATTATGGGGCCCGTGGGTCAACCGATGCTGCCACGAACATCCATTTGAAGCCCAAGTTTGAAAGCCCACTCCTATCAAATCCATGGGCATCAACAAAGGTATTTGGGCCCAACGATAAATCGCTATAGACGAAGTTTATAGCCCCTATTATAGCCCTCTGAGTTAGCTTTGATTCAATATATTATGGGACCCGTGGGTCTACCGATGCTGCGACGAATGTACATTTGAAGCGCAAGTGCGAAAGCCCACTCTATCAAATCCATGGACCTAAAAAAAATATTTGGGCCTAAAGAAGGCCCCCCTTTATAAGAAGTTCATAGCCCTCATTATAGCCCTTTGAGTCAGGTTTGATTTGATATATTATGGCCCTCGTGGGTCAACCAATGTTGCCACGAACGTCCATTTGAAGCCCTAGTGTGAAAGCCCACTCTATCAAATCCATGGCCGTAAATAAAAATATTTGGGGCCGAAGAAGGCCTCCTATAGAAGAAGTTTATAGCCCCCATTATAGCCCTCTGAGTCAGCTTCGATTTGATATATTATGGGCCCCGTGGGTCGACGGATATTGCCACGGACGTCCATTTGAAGCCTAAAGGCAAAAGCCTACTCTGTCAAGTCCATGGGCTTAAACAAAGGTATTTGGGCCCAAAGATGAATTGCTATAGGCAAAGTTTATAGCCCCCATTATAGCCCCCTATGGAAGCTTTGGTTTGATATATTATGGGCCTCATGGGTCAACCGATGCTACCATGAACGTCCATTTGAAGCCCAAGTGTGAAACCCATTTTATCAAATTCATGGGCCTAAACAAAGGTATTTGGGCTCGAAGATAAATCGATATAGGCGAGGTTTATAGCCCTTATTGTTGCCCTCTGAGTGAGCTTCAATTTGATGTATTATGGGCCTCGTGGGTCAACCGATGCTGCCACGAATGTCCATTTGAAGCCCAAGTGTGAAAGCCCACTCTATCAAATCCATGGGCTAAAACAAAGGTATTTGGACCTGAAGATAAATCACTATAGATAAAGTTTATAGCTTCCATTGTAGCCCTCTGAGTCAGCTTCGATTTGATATATTATGGGCCCCGTGGGTCAACCGATGCTACCACAAATGTCCATTTGAAGCCCAAGTACAAAAGCCCACTCTATCAAATCCATGGCCCTAAACAAAACTATTTGACCATGAAGAAGGACCCCTATAGAAGAAGTTTATTGCCCCCATTATAACCCTCTAAGTCAGCTTCGATTTGATATATTATGGGCCCCATGGGTCAACCGATGCTACGACGAACGTCCATTTGAACCCTAAGTGTGAAAGCCCACTCTATCAAATTCATAGGCCAAAACAAATGTATTTGGGCCCAAGGATAAACCACTATAGACAAAGTTTATAGCCCCCATTGTAGCCCTCTAAATCAGCTTTGATTTGATATATTATGGGGCTCGTGGATCAACTGATGCTGCCACAAACGTCCATTTGAAGCCCAAGTGCAAAAGCCCACTATATTAAATCCATGGGCAGAAACATAGGTATTTGTGCCCAAAGATATATCGCTATAGATGAAGTTTATAGCCTCTATAGTAGCCCTCTGATTCATCTTCGATTTGATATATTATGGGCCCCGTGGATCAACCGATGTTGCCACGAACATCCATTTGAAGCCCAAAAGCGAAAGCCCACTCTATCAAATCCATGGGACAAAACAAAGATATTTGGGCCCAAAGATAAATCCCTATAGATGAAAATTATAGCCCCCAATGTAGCCCTCTAAGTCATCTTTGATTTGATATATTATGGGCCATGTGGGTCAACCGATACTGCCATGAACGTCCATTTGAAGCCCAACTGCGAAAGCCCACTCTCTTAAATTCATGGGCCTGAACAAAGGTATTTGAGTTCAAAGATAAATTGCTATAGATGAAGTTTATAGCTCCATTGTAGCCCTTGAATCAATTTTGATTTGATGTATTATGGGCCCCCTGGGTCAACTGATGTTGCCACGAACGTCCATTTGAAGCCCAAGTGCGAATGCCAACTCTATCAAATTCATGGGCCTAAACAAAGGTATTTGGGCTCGAAGAAGTCCTGCTATAGAAGAATTTTATATCCCCTATTGTAGCCCTCTGAGTCAACTTCGATTTGATATATTATGGGCCCCGTGGGTTAACCGATGCTGCCACGAACGTCCATTTGAAGCCCAAGTGTGAAAGCCTACTCTATCAAATTCAAGGGCCTAAACAAAGGTATATGGGCCCAAAGATAAACCACTATGGAAAAAGTTTCTAGCCCCTATTTTAGTCCTCTAAGTCAGCTTCTATTTGATATATTATGGGCCCGTGGGTCAACTGATTCTGCCACGAACGTCCATTTGAAGCCCAAGTACGAAAGCCTACTCTCTTAAATTCATGGGCATAAACAAAGGTATTTGGGCTCAAAGATAAATTGCTATAGATGATGTTTATAGTCCCCATTATAGCCCTCTGAGTCAGCTTCGATTTGATGTATTATGGGCCCCGTGGGTCAACCGATGCTTCCACGAATGTCCATTTGAAGCCCAACTGTGAAAGCCCACTCTATCAAATCCATGGTCCAAAACAAAGGTATTTGGCCCTGAAGATAAATCGCTATAGATGAAGTTTATAGCCCCTATTGTAGCCCATTGAATAAGGTTTTATTTGATATATTATGGGCCCCGTGGGTTACCCAATGCTGCCACGAACGTCCAATTGAAGCCCAAGTGCGAAACCCCACTCTATCAAATCCGTGGCCCTAAACAAAAACATTTAAGCTTGAAGAAGGCTCGTTATAGAAGAAGTTTATAGCCCCCATTATAGCCCTCTAAGTTAGTTTTGATTTTATATATTATGGGCCCCGTGGGTCAACCGATGCTACCACGAACGTCCATTTGAAGGCCAAGTGTGAAAGCCCACTCTATCAAATCCATGGGCCTAAACAAAGGTATTTGGGCCCGAAGATAAACTGCTATAGAAGAAGTTCATAGCCCCCATTGTAGCCCTCTAAGTTAGCTTTGATTTGATATATTAAGGAGCCCATGGGTTAACCAATGCTGCCACGAACGTCCATTTGAAACCCAATTGTGAAAGCCTACTCTATCAAATCCATGGCCCTAAACAAAAATATTTGGGCCCAAAGAAAGCTCGCTATAGAAGAAGTTTTTAGCGCCCATTGTAGCCCTCTAAGTTAGCTTCGCTTTGATATATTATGGGCCTTGTGGCTCAACCAATGCTAACATGAACATCATTTGAAGCCCAAGTACGAAAGCCCACACTATCAAATCCATGGGCCTAAACAAAGGTATTTAGGCCCGAAGTTTAGGCCCGAAGATAAACCGCTATAGAAGAAGTTCATAGCCCTATGCCCGAAGATAAACTGCTAAAGATGAAGTTTATAGTCCCCATTGTAGCCCTCTGAGTCAGCTTCAATTTGATATATTATGGGCCCCGTGGGTCAACCGATGCTGCCACGAACGTCCATTTGAAGCCCAAGTGCGAATGCCCACTCTATCAAATTCATGGGCCTAAATGATGGTATTTGGGCCCTAAGAAGGCCCACTATAGAAGAATTTTATAGACCCCATTGTAGCCCTCTGAGTCAGCTTCGATTTGATATATTATGGGCCCCGTGGGTCAACTAATGTGGCCATGAATGTCCATTTGAAGCCCAAGTGCGCAAGCCCACTCAATCAAATTCATGGCCCTAAACAAAGGTATTTGGGCTCAAAAATAAATTGCTATAGATGAAGTTTATAGCCCCCATTGTAGCCCTATGAGTCAGCTTCAATTTGATGTATTATGGGCCCCGGGGGTTAACTGATGCTGCCAAGAACGTCCATTTGAATCCTAAGTGCTAAAGCCCACTCTATCAAATTCATGGGCCTAAACAAAGGTATTTGGGCCCAAAGATAAACCACTATAGATGAATTTTATAGTCCCCATTGTAGCCCTCTGAGTCAGCTTTGATTTGATGTATTATGGGCACCGTGGGTCAACCGATGCTGCCACGAACGTCCATTTGAAGCCCAAGTACGAAAGCACACTCTATCAAATCCATGGGCTGAAACAAAGGTATTTGGGCCCGAAGATAAATTGCTATAGATGAAGTTTATAGCCCCCATTATAACTATCTGAGTCAGCTTCAATTTGATATATTATGGGCCCAGTGGGTCAACCGATGCTGCCACGAATGTCCATTTGAAGCCCAAGTGCGAAAGCCCACTTTATCAAATCCTTGGGCCTAAACAAAGGTATTTGGGCCTGATGATAAACTGCTATAAATGATGTTTATAGCCCCCATTGTATCCCTATGAGTTAGCTTCGATTTGATATATTATGGGCCCCGTGGGTTAATCGATGCTGCCTCGAACGTCCATTTGAAGTCTAAATGCAAAAGCCCACTCTATCAAATTCATGGGCCAAAACAAAGGTATTTGGGCCCAAAGATAAATTGCTATAGATGAAGTTTATAGCCTCTATTGTAGACCTCTGAGTCAGCTTAGTTTTGATATATTATGGGCCTAATGGGACAATCGATGCAGCCACGAGTGTCCATTTAAAGCCCAAGTGCGAAAGCCCACTCTATCAAATCGATAGCCATAAACAAAAATTTTTGGGCTAGAAGAAGGCCTGTTATAGAAGAAGTTTATAGCCGCCAATATAGCCCTCTGATTGAGCTTCGATTTGATATATTATGGACCTTCTGGGGCAACCAATGCTGCCATGAATGTCCATTTGAAGCCTAAGTGCGAAAGCCCACTCTATCAAATCCATGGGCCGAAACAAAGGTATTTGGGCCTGAAGATAAACCACTATAGATGAAGTGCATAGCCCGATTATGGCCCTCTTAGTTAGCTTCGATTTGATATATTATGGGCCTCGTGTGTCAGCCGATGTTGCGACGAACATCCATTTGAAGCCCAAGTGCTAAAGCCCACTCTATCAAATCCATGGGCCTATAGAAAGGTATTTGGGCCTGAAGATAAACTGCTATAGATGAAGTGTATAGCCCCTATTGTAGCCCTCTGATTTAGCTTTGATTTGATATATTATGGGCCACGTGGGTCAGTCGATGCTGCCACGAACGTCCATTTAATCCCCAAATGCGAAAGCCTACTCCATCAAATTCATGAGACTAAATAAAGGAATTTGGTCTCGAAGATAAACCATTGTAGATGAAGTTTATAGCCCCCATTTTAGCCCTCTGAGTCAGCTTCGATTTGATATATTATGGGTCCCGTGGGTCAACCGATGCTGCCACTAATGTCCCATTAAAGCCTAAGTGCGAAAGCCCACTCTATCAAATTCATAGGCCGAAATGAAGGTATTGGGCCCAAAGATAAATCGCTATAGATGAAGTTTATAGCCCCCATTATAGCATTCTTGGTCAGCTTTGATTTGATATATTATGGGCCCCATGGGTCAACCGATGCTACCATGAATATACATTTGAAGCCCAAGTGTGAAAGCCCACTTTATCAAATCCATGGCCATAAAAAAAGGTATTTGGGCTCGATGATAAACCGTTATAGATGAATTTTATAGCCCCCATTGTAGCCCTTTGAATCAGCTTTGATTTGATATATTATGGACCTCGTGGGGTCAACCAATGCTGCCACGAACATTCATTTGAAGCCCAAGTGCGAAAGCCCACTCTATCAAATCCCATGGGCATAAACAAAGGTATTTATGCCCGAAGATAAACCACTATACATGAAGTTTATAGGCCCCATTGTAGCCCTCTGAGTCAGCTTTGATTTGATGTATTTTTGGCCCCGTGGGTCAACCGATGCTGACACGAACGTCCATTTGAAGCCCAAGTGTGAAAGCCCACTCTATCAAATCCATGGCCCTAAACAAAGGTATTTGGGCCCAAAGATAAACCGCTACAGATGAAGTTTATAGCCCCCATTCTAGCCCTCTGAGTCAGCTTCGATTTGATATATTATGAGCCCCGTGGGCCAACCGATGTTGCCACGAACGTCCATTTGAAGCCCAAGTGCGAAAGCTGACTCTATCAAATTCCTGGGCCTAAACAAAGGTATTTGGGCCCAAAGATAAACTGCTATAGATGAAGTTTATAGCCCCCATTGTAGCCCTATGAGTTAGCTTCGATTTGATATATTATGGGCCCTGTGGGTCAACCGATGTTGCCACGAACGTCCATTTGAAGCCCAAGTACGAAAGCCCATTCTATCAAATCCATGGGCCGAAACAAAGGTATTTGGGCATGAAGATAATTTGCTATAGTTGAAGTTTATAGCACCCATTGTAGTCCTCTTAGTCAGCTTCAATTTGATATATTATGGGCCTCATGGGTCAACCAATGCAGGCACGAACGTCCATTTGAAGCCCAAGTGCGAAAGACTAACCTATCAAATTCTTGGGGCCTAAAAAAAGGAGTTTGGGCCTAAAGATAAATAGCTATAGACAAAGTTTATAGCCCCCATTTTAGCCATCTTAGTCAGCTTTGATTTGATATATTATGGGCCCCCGTGGGTCAATCGATGCTGCCACGAACGTCCATTTGAAGCCTAAGTGCGAAACCCTACTCTATCAAATTCATGGGCCGAAACAAAGGTATTTGGGCTCAAATATAAATCGCTATAGATGATTTTTATAGCCCCCATCATAGCCCTCTTAGTCAGCTTCGATTTGATATATTATGGTCCCTGTGGGTCAACCGAAGCCGCCACGAATGTCCATTTAAAGCCCAAGTGCGAAAGCCCACTCTATCAAATCCATAGGCCTAAACAAAGGTATTTGGGCCCGAAGATAAACCACTATAGATGAAGTTTAAATCCCTATTATAGACCTTTGAGTCAGCTTCGATTTTATATATTATAGGCACCGTGGTTCAACCGATGCTGCCACGAACGTCCATTTGAAGCCCAAGTGCGAAAGCCCACTCTATCAAATTCATGCGCCTAAACAAAGGTATTTGGGCCCGACGATAAACCGCTATAGATGAAGCTTATAGCCACCATTATAGCCCTCTGAGCTAGCTTCGATTTGATATATTATGGGCCCCATGGGTCAACCGATGCTACCACGAACGTCCATTTGAAGCCCAAGTGTGAAAGCACACTCTATCAAATCCATGTCCCTAAACAAAAATATTTGGGCCTGAAGAAGGCCCGATATAGAAGAAGTTTATAGCCCCCATTATAGCCCTCTAAGTCAGCTTTGATTTGATATATTATGGGCCTCGTGGGTCAACTGATGCTATCATAAACGTCCATTTAAAGCCCAAGTGTGAAAGCCCACTCTATCAAATCCATGGGCCGAAACAAAGGTATTTGGCCACGAAGATAAATCGCTATAGATGAAGTTTATAAACCCCATTGTAGCCCTTTGATTCAGCTTTGATTTGATATATTTTGGGCCCTGTGGGTCAACCGATGCTGCCACAAACGTCCATTTGAAGCCCAAGTGAGAAGGCCCACTCTATCAAATTTGTGGGCCTAAGCAAAGGTATTTGGGGCTCGAAGATAAACCGCTATAGATGAATTTTATAGCCGTTATTATAGCCCTTTGATTTAGCTTCAATTTCATATATAATGGGTCCCGTGGGTCAACCGATGTTGCCTCGAAAGTCCATTTGAAGCCCAAGTGCAAAAGCCCACTCTATCAAATCCATGGGCATAAACAAAGGTTGGGCCTGAAGATAAACTGCTATAGGCAAAGTTTATAGCCCCCATTGTAGCCCACTTAGTCAGCTTTGATTTGATATATTATGGGCCCCGTGGGTGAACTGATGTTGCCACGAACATCCATTTGAAGCCCAAGTGCAAAACCCTACTCTATCAAATTCATGGGCCGAAATAAAGGTATTTGGGCCCAGAGATAAATTGCTATAGATG